>OZ005742.1:234893157-234964021 GCA_963930735.1 Dioctria linearis | reverse complement strand
AAAAAGCGCTGTTTAAAGCATAATTTGAATTTCAGAAAACCGTTGCAGTACTTCAACGATTTGATACTCGAAAATTTTTGTTTTCGGATCGGCACCAAACGTGACTTAAAAACTGTTTTAAAATATATTCCATGCAGCACGTAATAACAATTCAGTTAACGTGAAAAAGGCGGAAAATAAAATAAGTAAAAAACGGGTTTTTCAAACAAAACTGAGGCCAAGCCGCATGAAAAAGTAGAAAATAAACTTTTCTTCACACACAGAGGTGGACTCAGATTTTATTCGCTGACAATCACCGATATATTTCAGTATGATCAATCAGAGGTAATAAGTGATTTGATTCATGAAGAGAAAAATATTCAAGAGAAATGTCCCAATCAAAAATCTGAATCCACCTCTGTGTGTCAAGAAAAGTTTATTTTCTACGTTTTTTTTATCCTTATTCATAAAAGTTTTAAAGAGAGTTTGATTGTTTTTTCGATTTTTCTTTCTTTCTTCCTTTTCTTGCCGTGTGCATTTTAAATGTAAAACACTCGAAATCTCGCCAGCTTCCTAACTTGTCATTAGGTAACTTGCCCTGAAGATTATTGTAAATGGGGTTGTGACGGATCTCAGCAATCTCAGTTTAAACAAAAATTCGAATATGATGCCGACTCAGACGCGAACATATTTCAGAGCTGTTTCCTCCCTCTACGATTAGTTGCTGGTAAAGAAGATGAAAAGATACTATGGAAACCCAACACATTCTTCTCCGCAGTATTGCCAACCTATAAGATTCCACTTTGTTAAAGAGAGTACTGATATTACGAAAGAAGAAATTAATTACGTGAACAATTCTGCGAAGTCGCTAAACGCAACAGGGGAAGAAATTTTAGTTAAGCATGTTTTCATCATGACAAGGAAAAAAGCATACCGAAAAGGATTGGAAACTGGAAATCCAGGCCAAATTTCGCAACGAAACTGATTTGTTGTTGGATGTACCGAAGGCAAATTTCGCAATACTAATGATGGCAACACTAGCAGGAGATTTTTTGAAGATTCGAATTTAGCTTTCAAAATAACGGGCGTCTTTTAAGTTCCCAGCCCACCCTCTCTTAAGTAGCATAAGGACCGTAAAAAAAGACGATTGAATTATTTTTTACCAGAAACAATTGCTCTACTTATGCCTATAAAGCTAATGTTGCTGGTCATTCTTCAGAGAGCGAAGATGGATATTTGTCTACATAATGTTAGATAAAATTATAGTTTTTTTTTAATGTATATTTTGTCTATAAATATGTCTTGATATATAGTAGAAACCTGTTTTTTATTAGTAATATCGTTTGGAATCGATGTAGACTTCAAAATAATTTTGGCCGCGTATATTGTTCAAATACCTGTATGTGCGTTGGTTCTATCTGAAGATCTCAGCATCAAAATCAAAGCAAATGAGTCTTTTTTCATCAATGGTAATCGGATAACAAAAATAAAAATAAAAAATAATCAAAAATAATTCATTAAGGCGTAGTTTTAATTTTATTGGTAATACTTTTATGAGGATAAGATTTATCCTATTCATTAAAAATCGATCATTATTTCTTTCAGGGACAGAAAATTACATAAAATAATGGTAATTTTCTGTCCCTGATATACCTAGGTCCACCCTGATTTCCTAAAGAAGCTCAGAGTACATCTAAGCTCTGTACCTTGCAGCTTTCCTAGTTTCGCGAAAAAGTGAATATCAAGTAGCATGCCTCTTTTGATCGTTAGAATATATGTAGGACACTTCCATGTCGAACTTAATTCGATTTCCACAGGAATCTTCGACAGAAATCATTTAACTCTAGACCTAGTCTGCTAGCATAGTAACCAATGTCCTGTCAACATCCCTACTAGTTTTCTTTAATCTTTCCAGCAACTTTACCATATATTTCCTCATTAGTGCCAGCAACCAAAATATGAAGGTGTTACACAACATTAGTCTTGATATGGCTGTGTGTATTGTTGGTAATCACTTTGAGTTGTACTAAGTCGTTCCTCAGGATGCCATCTTAAATCTCGTCGAACGCTAAGTTTAGGATCAGAATGGTATGAAGTTGGAATATTGATTGTGAAATTCTTGCGTCATCGTTCTGCATTGAAGGTGGAGTTTTGTGATTGCAGATTATTGTTTGCCAAATTTCATCGCTAAATTATTCCCATTGTTTCTTTGAAAGTAACCTTAATCGTCCAGAACAAGAACACAAATGAAGAAGAACTCCTCTTTAATATGCTCTTCTATTTTTTCAATTGAAGGAAGCATATATAATACAATATGATAAGTTTTCCAATCTGCTTCACAAACACGTTGTAATAATTGTCATTAAAACTATTGATTTGTTGGGATTTCTCTACTGGATTTCAAGACCCAGCGGGAAAAGTTCAGAGCGTTCCAAAAAAAGGTAATTTGGAGCGCTCCTAATTAGCTCCCAAGGAAGCGTTGTGAAAGCTTTTTAAGAGCGAAGCAGCAAGTACTCTATAATTGCCGAAGTGTATGATATAATTGGGTATTTGCTTCAGAGTAAATGAATTTCCTACTTAATTGGAAACCCCTGATACACATAAATCGGGCTAATTCGAATGTAATGCGCATGCCTGACTTTTAGTATGGGTGAATAATTGCATTAATTCTAGCGAAACGTCAACAGGAGATTAATAATTTTCGAATTGACACTTTTCATTTCCACTTTGGTTTTGGCTTGGCACTGTCTATCGCTGAATATGTGCTTACACAAATTCTATATTTCTAGCGACTACCAGTTGGCGCTGTGATCAGGGTAATTGTAATTACCCAGCAATTTTTGAGGATATAGAATACCTCGAAATTACTCGCTTGATTTTTGGGGTATTTGTCAAAATACTCGTGGTATTTGCTGATACACATGGAGTAAAAGTAGGCTAATTTAATCAACCAGTTAAATTTATCTCATGTGTATCACAGGTGGTGTTTTCAACTTATATTTGACATTTAAGAAATACTGATCATTTATAGTGTCTAGTTGACTCCACACTATATAGTTGGTGGACTGTATACATTCTGAAAATCGTTATTGCCATACCAAAATCTATTCAGAACGCACTACTTTTTATGTAATTTTAGATTTGTAGATAGTTTTAAAAAGGCCTCCTACGCTTCGAATTGTTTTTTCCAAAATCTTTTCAGGAGCACTCCTATGAGACCTCCAGTAGAGTTCTAACCTCTGTGGATATGCAATGGTAAAAAATATATTCAGAGAGGTATGAAAAGCGAACGCTTTATGCTTCCATTATAGTTTTTGGAGTGCTCCATTTCCAGCTGGAAGATTTTCTCACTTAGACAATTATCTTTTCCTGCATTGAGCCGTCAACTTGGACAAATATGTTTAACTTACATTGTGCCATCTGGTTTCACTAAGCCCTTTAAAGGCGCTCCTATATGTATATCAATTTATTTTTTTAAGGTGCTCATCATAAGTTTCAATAAGTTTAGGATGCAATTTTCTCAATAGCATTAGGATAAAATTGTATCCTAAATACGAAATACTAAGTTCGTCAATGTTAAATCAAATTGATTTCGAAACTTGTTTCACAGTTCGTAGCACATATCTTTTCGCGAAGGAATATTTAACTCAGCCCCCACCCCCCTCCTCCTTCTAAGAGGACTGCGGATCCGTCCAAATTCAACCAACTTGCAAGAGTTGGCTACGAGTGCTACTTCAAGGTAGTATTCTAGTTTTTAATAAAATCAGAAACAGATAGGAAAGAACCCGACCAATACTTTTCTTGTTGCGCTCTCCATTGACTCCCTCTTTCATTCACCAAATATTCCATCATAATTCGCCCTTATCTAGTTTCATTTCCTGAAAAAGCTATGCAATGCATATTAGTGCAATACAAATAAATAGATAACTGTAGAAGGAAATGTGTTCTAGTGTAGTGTAGTTAGTACGTTTGGTCCTCACATCTAGAATCTGGCGGTACACAATTTCTCTCTTTATTTATTAATTTTCCACACTACTTACTCGAAGTGGTTTCTCTTGTAGTATTTGGTGGCTGTCATGAAACTGCGAAAACAGTTCTGCTGGCTCTAACTGAATCGCATGAAGTAAGCTTCCTATGTATACATATATGAGTGGTGGGAGTGATATGGATGGGAAAACAACAGACAGACAAATGAACACCACTCCTTAATAGAATGTTCGGAGTTTACACCTTTGTGACCCTAATGATGTGACCCTTTATAAATAATTTATCAGTTTATCTTTGACATGAGGAAATATTAATGACACAAGCAGTTGGAAGAAAATGAAAATAATAATGTGAGTGAAAAATTTGGAGCACGACCACACCATGAATTATCCGTGAAAGAAACTTTCTTTGAAAATGAAATCTTCAATCAAGAAAATTAATTTTCAGCAAAAGTAATTCATGTCAAAGGAACGAAAAGCTCTTTTTCCAAGAATAGAACTAACTGAGATTTCGTTTATGAACATGAAAAGGAACTTTGCATTGTCTTTCTTAAGTAGCTCTGCTTTCAGCAATTTTAATCAAAACAAGGTTTTCAAAATAATTAAAGACATCGCATCCTTGGCATTGTTGGGCCTCCATGCAAAAGAATATTGACTTGTAATGTTTTTTTTTTCGTTCATAGACATCTTAGAACGCATTAAAATTTCCAATTACCTAGAGTTAGAAAAGCTGTTGATTTACGTACGAAAGATCAGTCAGAATAAGAAAAAATGTGTCTAAAAGTCTCTCGTGAACAGTTTTCGGGGAGAAGATTTTTGTTTTTGTATTTTTGTTTTTCATACAGCTAAGGCTAAAGCTATTTAATTTCCCCAATTAGTTTCCTTGCTGTTGTTGTAGGCAATAGAGCAAGACGTCAGAGAGCCGCTATTGAACACCTCTTCTACTTATTTCAAAGAACAATTGACTGCTTTACGACTATTTTACGACTACCTAAGTACATATATATATCACCTTACTTTGTCCTGAATATTAGATTAACAGTGGGGGATTTCAGGTAATTTCACAACTTGATTGAATACCTTTGATGGTCACCTAAATTCCCGGTTGCCTTAGATCGAACGAAGAAGCTTGATTTCCCATGTGACATGAATTTTGCTTAATTTTGGTTAATTTCTTTAAAGTATCGGAAAGTCTTGGAATGTTTTTTTCATTTTCTTTTCTTTTTTTGTTGTTGTTACAACTGCTGTAGTTTGTTTATGTTTGACTTAAGTATAAAATGGCTTTAATTCAATACATTTACATGATTGTGGTTACTTAGTTTTGAAAGAGGGGTAGAAGTTGTTTGAAAACTTTTCAAAAGTTAAGTATCTACGGCGTTGCATACTTTTCAGGCTACCTAAAATGGAGCAGTGCTATCGAGTTTCACACAAACTTGGGTTAAGTGTTTGGTGAAACTTTTGTAAGAGTTCACACTTCTTAGCAGATGTGGTTTATATTGATTCGAATCAACTTTATCACGAAATATAAAATCGAGATCAGAGATAAGATACCTTTTCATGTGTAGTTTATCCAGTTCACTTTAGTTCGAATTGTGTTAAATTATGTGTGCTTGGGTGTCACTTGTTAGAAAACCGCACCCTTTATGTTATGTGATAGAAAATAAATACTTAACTAAATTGTGGTGCGTAGAAACATTAGAATCGAGGTCAAAACTGAGACTGTTTACCAAAATATTTTTTTTTCCTGTTGGTTGATGGAACTACGAAGTAGTGGTTTATTACAGGACTCTGAAAACAAATAAAAAAATCAATGGTGATAATTTATCTGACCGAACATAATGAGAGCTCTTTGTTTGGTATAACTTTTTCAATTGAAATTACTTCTGGTGTACCGCAAGGCAGTCATCTTGTTCTGTTATTCTTTATAATTTATATGAATGATGTTTGCTCGATTTTGCCTTCATTCTTTTGAGCATTGTTTTCTTCGTTAAACGCATATTTGTACGAAGTATTTTTTCAATTTTTGAATGGCTTTGCAATTATCTCTTTCATGAATTCTTCACACTTGAAATTGGCAACATCATTTTGTCTCATTTTGTGTATTCAAAGCATTTGAGCTATAAACAGAAATAACTTGATGATGAATGTTATTATGATAGTAGCAGTTTAACATTTTTGCGCAAAAGAAATGCAGTAACTGAATTTTTGCGAGAAAATTGAATCGGCACTGCCATTTTTCAACTCTGTTCTTTTTTTTTGTATAACATAACTATAACCTACACTACAAGGATTTTTATTTCACCTTGATTAGGACCATTTCAGTAAAATTTTCCCTTTTTCTATGCTAGTCATATTAACTGAACTGAAACGGTCAACGTAGAATTCTCTAAATTTTTCTCTTCTTGGATCGATCCCTGCGTTCTCCAAGTTTATTGCTTGGAGGTTTAATATGCTCTTCTTCAATATATACCCTGGCCTAGATTAAATACCAAAAGAGTTTATATGTCGTCCTTATGAAATCCGAGCCAACAGTACTTACATTAATCTGGCTATATCAGCAACTCGGAACGGAACGTTGTATCAGTCTACCGAATATTTATTATTAATTCTCGAAAGTTTTTTACTCAAACTTCATATTTCTGTATAGTCAATTCATATTCGGAGGTTTTTAAGAGATGAACTCTAAAAATAGACTTCGAAGCTTTGGTGGTATCATTGGTGACTGAATTTTATTTTCACCGACTTTTTCACAATTTGTAAGGCAGACGTTATTCTTTTAAGCTGAAGAACCTTAATTAAAGTAAACGTGGTACAGTTCAGCTATTGATTATTGCTTCCAGCCGTACCTTCAACGTTGATCGGAAAGATCGATTGTCTATGACAATTTCAGCACTAAAAGCGCCAAGAGTTAATGAGTTGATCCTTGATCCTCGCATCATTTCTATACTTAATATTTTTAATACTACATTTGATTATTTTGAAGCTTCCTGTATTGTGAAAAATCGTTAAATATTCCATAGAATCAAAGCTAACACGCTCGAAGATCTTAATGGCTTCATATCTAAAAGTATTCTGTGTTTTCTGTTTAAAATATTTAAAAAACTGCTCAACTTTTAAATATAAAACCACAATTTTATAACTCATTGGCAATCCGTTTTCCATACCTATCATAGTTATGAAACTATTATTGCTACTGATATCAGAGTCAAAGTCTGGATAGTACTAATTTTAGGCTACTGACGTTACTGAATTTTTCTACAGCAATGTCAATCATATCAGACTTCTTCTTAAACTCAGCGCGCACTTCTGTTTTATACTATAAGTCACTATTTCAATGTGGAAGATTTTTACGATTTCATCAAGGGATTGTCCCAAATCGCTCATCATTGTTATCATCGTTTCCTCAGAGATCCATAGACTGTCAATTCTAATTTAATTTTTACATAAACAATCTTCTAGAAGATATTGACAATTATAATGTAGACACACAAATACTGTGAAGGTTTTTTGTTGCATCTAATCGGCCAATAGCTCTAATGGATCACTAAACTAATTACGTTAAAACAGATTTGCTTTACATCTCAGTAATCTGAGGAGATAATCCACATAACTGACAGGTGACAGTGGAAATATGTTAGGGCAATTTGGATATGTCAAACTTACTGCCAGTTCTACATTTTAAGCTAGCAAAAACAATGACATGACTGAACCTGCCCTCCATCGGCACTACACGGTTAGAACTTAAGCACAGGCTGAAGTATCTAAGCATTATACTAGAAAAAAAGCTGAACTGCAAACCACACCTGGAGGACAGAGCGAACAAAGCTCTTAGAGCGTTCGCAATGTGCCGCAGAACTATAGGGAAAAGTGGTGACTAAAACCATGGATGATCCTATGGATATATACTAGCGTCATCCGATTTATGTTAACCTACGGCTCTGTTGTGTGGTGGAAAGCGATGAAGTATACCAATAATCGTAAGATATTGGAAAAGATTCAAAAATTATGCCTACTCAGCGTAACCGACGCATTCAAGTCTACTAGCAAGCCCGACGGCTGAGGTTATCCTTAATATATACCCCGTGCAGATACATATTAAAAAGGTGGCCACTATCGCAGCGCTGATGCTGCACCTGAATCAGAGCTGGATTCATTCAGGAACCATGGTTCCACACGAGTCCAACCTTGATTTTGTGCGGTCCATCGCACCTGACACCGACAGGGAGAGTGACCAGCTCATCGAGACCATGCTGATTAAAAAGTTTAAAACGAAAGTCCCATCTAGGGAGGAATGGCCAGCATACTCTGTGCTCCACCCATTGATAGACACTATAATTTATTCAGACGGCTCCAAATCTCAAGACAACACCAGAGCAGGCGTCTTCTGTGAGGAGCCTCATTTGGAAATTGCCATACACCTGGAAGGACATGTAACGGTCTTCCAGGCGGAGGGAAAGGTACCTCCTTGACTCAGATACTGAGAATAAGGAGATTACCATCCGCTCGGACAGCCCAGCGGTCGTCAAGGCCTTATCAAAACCCTTCATAACCTCCAACCTAGTAATGGAGTGTAAGACCACGTTGAACTCCCTCTCTCAGTGTAACAGAGTACTCATTCTTTCGGTATCTGGTCACAGTGATGTTGACGGAAACGAAAAATTGGACGAGCTTGCGCGTCTTCGGGCGGCCTTCGAGGCACCTCCCTCCACAATTGAGATCTCACCGCGACACCTGGTCGCTACAATTGCGGATTGCCAACATAGTTGTCTTTGGCTGGACGACCCTTCGGGCAGAACAACAAAGGAACTATGGGATAAGCCTAACCCAAGTTTCAGAAAAAAACTGCTAGAGCTGAGCAAACCTACCATACGAACTCTGGTGTCTATTCTCACTGGACACTGTTCTCTCAGGGATTACCTACATAGAATAGGACTTGTTGATAACCCTATTTGCAGAGGATGTGGAGAGGAATCCTAAACTTTCTTTGTCACTGTCCGGCTCTCTGCGGAAGACGATATAGATTCCATGGCTAACACCTCCTAGATGAAGTGCATAAAGCAGATAAGGATGGTCGGGAGCCAATCTTATGGTTTATAAGAGCGTCTTGTTGGAACCTTTGAACTTATTCAGGGGTCCTGAAGAAGATCAATGGACCTTGTAGTGGCATACGTTCTAGGGTTCTCCCCCCAGTGGGACTCAACCTACCTTCAATCTATCCATCCATCCAGTTTAAGCTAGCAAAAACAATACTTCTATCCTACTTTATCGGTGGCTACGTAATATCTCAACGTATAACGTATAAGGATGCTCTTTAATAAGTCAGCGGCTTGGATAATAGATGGAGCTCAAAACGCAAAGGCAATAATTGTATTTTTGCATCGACTATCTTATTAAGTTTCAAGTATAGAAATAAAAAAATGTTGAAGCTGTCGAAAATGGATAAGTTTGTGTTTCTTTGGTATAATAACAAGTGAATTCCAGTTGTTTACATGGAAAAAACTAGAGCTGAAAATTTGACCCATATTTTTTAATATCCGGGTATCCGGATACCCGGAGCTGCAAACTATCCGATTCCTGAAATCCGAGCTATCAGAATTGGGATCGGAACTATTCAGATCTAGATCTAAACTATTCGAATCTGGATCCGAACTATCCTAATCCGGATCCAAACTATCCGGTTCTCGATCCGAACTATCCGTATCCAGACTAAGCAAAATATGTCCAAAATTTCATTCAAATTGCATTGCTTCATTGGGAAAATATAAATTTCAATTTTCCCAATGATGCAATCTGGAGGAAATTTTGAACCTTTGTTGCTTAGACTGAATCCGGATAGTTCGGGTCCAGATCCATACAGTTCGAATCTGGATACTAGGATCCGGATTATCCGGATTCGAGGAATCCGATCCTAAATAGTCTTGGATAATCCGGATCGCAAATTATCCGGATACTTTCAGCTCTAGAAAAAACCAATAAAGAAACTGAAGAAAAGCTTAAAAGAAAAATTCTATTGTTGCTCTTATGGAACGCGATTCATAATTGGTACGCTCAATTTTGTTGTTCTTATACAAGTACGAATAATGTTGTAAACCAATAATATCCATGCAAGTGTATTATTCGAAGATGTGCGACAAAGCTAAGGTGTTAAACATCTTAAATGAACGTGATTTTCATATTCTGCATAAAGATTTGGACATGAGAAAGCTATCGGAAAGATGGAGGGCGCGTTTGCTAATAGTTGACCAAATAGGGAATCGTGCGACCATTTCGAAGTAGTGTTTAGACATATTTAAGCGCAATCAAAGTGAGCTTTTGTGACGTTATGCAACAGTTCATTAAACATAGATAAATTGCTACACTCCAGATATGACAGAGCTGTAAAACAGTTGATGATTACTGGCGAATATATTCCAAAGAAGGCAAACACAATTTCATCGGCTGGAAGAGTTTCGCCCCGGGAAATGAGAAAAACGATTACAGGTCATTTCAATTTGAAATGATGTAAAAGCAGCAGCCACATTTGGCAGAGGAACAAATTTCTTTCCATTACTATAATACCAACAGAATAGAAGAATTTTAAGAACTTAAAATTCTTAAAATTCTATTATTCTCCATCTATGAGTTCGATTCCGGCATGGGAAGGTGGCTAAATTAGGTTGGTAGAAAAGAAATTGCATCAACCGAAGAGATCATCGCTGAAATAAATGTCTCATTGTCGTATTTCTGGGAAATGAAAAAGAAGTTGGAAAACCAGGAAAATTGTATTGAACGAAAAGAAAACTATTGAATTTTGGTAAAAGATGCCAAGTGAAGTCATTGACTTATTAAATAGTCCTTGGTCTTGAAAGTTGAATATTGTATTCAACGGGTTCACATGTTTCATATTTGGAATGAGACCAATTTGAATACATTTCACCTGTTAGGTTGGGTACATGCCTTTTGAATACAATTATTGATTAGTGAATAGATTATCATTCGTGTCTGAATCCAACAGTGGATATTAAGTGGACGACAGATATGCGTGTTTTCCAGAGTCACCAATACATATCGATTAATGATTGAGTTTGACGGGTTTCTGGTTCGATTACAAATGACTATGTACTTAGTGCTGTTTGAGATCCTAATTTACTTTTTCTCGGATTTTACTATTAATTTTGTTCAATTTTCGTTTCTGTCTGTTGCATTTCTCATTTCGTTATTACTCTCAATATCTTTTGTCTTATTTTCTAACTTTTTATCTCTCTAGTTTTATAGAGGAAAAAGTTGTAATTATTGTATGTAGGTACTTGAAGATTGCCATCCAACGAATAAATTGGATTGAATTGAGGCAAGGCAGGAATTGCGGTGGGTGCTAAAACTAAAGTATTTCCCAAATTGCTTTCTCTAGTTATCCGGCCAACAACAGTTAACTATAGCGCACCTACGTAACATCGTTTTATTCTTACAAATAGATAAAAAGAAATCTATCCAAGAAACATTGAAAGTTTCATTCGAATTTCAGTTGAAGTGACGTGATGCATATATACGACTACCGGGTGGTGAACTTTAATTTGTTTTTCTATTTCCGTTTTAAAATAATCAAGAAGAGTGTGTACGTTTATTCTACTTCCAAAGACTTTGTGTTGAATATCTTGCCGTAGAGAGTTGTGGACTTCCATTACTTGTTATTTGATTATTTGGTGCAGTGATTTCTGCAGTTGTTCCTTCTAAAGAAATATCTTCTTCAACTATAGAGATCTTTTCGGTTTCGGTATCATGTTCTATACATTTGTGGACGTAACAATATTCTTCGGATACTACAGATTTGTATTAGATATTCTTGAGGCTGATACAAAAAAAATTTATATGGATATAACCAAACTCTGTTCAGCGATGTAAATATTCCTTTTTGAAAGTAATCCTGTTCTAACAGATTATGGAGAAAATTCTGTACAGACTTGGGTGCTAGACAAAATTTGCTAGAATTTTTTTCTGAGAATTTATGCACTGTGGGAGAATAGTTCCAATTCGTTGGAATGCCCTGCCCATCACAATTCCAAAAGCGTGTTAATCGAAAATTGTAAAAAAAAATTAAGTAGTGCATATAAGTAGAAACTGTGTCAAAACTGCCACGATTAACTGAATTGGCACAAAATTGGTTTCCATACACTTTTTAAAATTTCGCACAAGGGAGATTTTCAAAGTGTTCGTGAGTTTCAATGTGTCTAAGGCTGGGCCTCTTCTTTAGCTAAATCCTTACGCAAGGTATTTCACCTGTCTTATTCGACAGGAGTCTTTCCTTCGGCATGGAGACCTGTACATGCTCAACCAATACCAAAAAAAGGAGAGGCAAGCACTCCTTCAAATTATAGACCAATTGCCCTTATTTCGATTTTTTCGAAGGATTTCGAAACAATCATCAACACCTAATTGATGAAATACCTAGAAACTAATCACCTTATTAGCGATCGCCAATGATGCTTTCGTACTGGCCGCTATACTGGAGATTTACTAACATTCCTTACCGAGCGTTGGAATAAATGTCTCCATAATTTTGGTATATCTGAAATCATCGCATTAGATATTTCGAAGGCCTTCGATAGAGTCTAGCTTCCTGTTCTTTTAGCTAAATTTCAGACATTAGGTCTAAACCTTCTTTTCTTAACATGAATTGAAACTTTTCTCTCCCGCAGTTTATTTCAAGTTATATTGGACGGAGTTATTTTTGACCGTTTTATAATCCATTCCGGTGTACCGCAAGGATCTGTACTGTCTCCTACTCTCTTCCTCATTTTAATTAATGATCTGCTCTAACTTTCAATACTATTTATAGTTTTGCAGATGACAGCACCCTTGCGTGTACTCGTTCGACTCTATAGCTGATTCCTGTGGGAATGTTGTAACTGACAAACGAAGTCACATGTTTGGTTCAATAAACTAGGACTTTACAACAATACTCTCTTGGGGCAGAGCGAATCGGTTTTTCTTAATGCTTCCAAAATGTCGTCATAAATCACTCATACATAATCCAACACACGGTCAATTCCTTTCCGCCGATGGAGAAGATATCGCGAACTCGACAACTCTTAAAATCTTAGGCATTGAAATATCCAGCAATCTTAGCTGGTCCGATCATATTTTTGTTACTGCTAAAAACGCGTTGAAATGCCTTGGTCACTTGCAAAGATGCAAGAATTTTTTTTTACTCCATCATACTTGCCACAAATCGTCAAGGTTCTTATCAGGCCTAGAATAGAATATAATTTCCATAGTTGGGCAGGAGCTGGACGTATAGCATTGTCCGCGTTAGACAAAGTCCAAAAGAAGGTTATTCAGCTTATTAGCAACTATTGACTATCCAGAGCACCGGCGAAGTTTCGGATATCTATCTCTCTTTTATCGGTACTGCCGCCACACGAGCTGTAGTCCGAGGCTACCCTGACTCTCTTGAAGTCCAATTCGGCCGGATAGTGAAATTCCGAGAATCCTTCATAAACAGAACAGTACGAATGTGGAACAATTAGCCATCCTCTGTTTACCCCGTCAGCTATGAGCCGCAAACATTCAAGAGTAATGTACACATGTACCACTTTGGCTTAACCAATTAATATTCAATTCCGTACCCCTTCTCTTCTTGCCAAGGCCGTGCAATGGCATCATATGGTATCTCCTGAGCCTTCGCAACATCATAAAAAAACAACATTTGTGGCATGAACATCGCATTTTCCAAATTTTTAAAATATTCAAATCTGCCGCTCTCCTAATTTTGAGACGGGGTATAATCTACTAAAAAGACCTTGATTCGTCCATGGACAACACAAAACCCATCATAAGCAATGATCGCTTAGTCAATATGGACCTGAATAATTTTTTTTGTTATTTACATATAATAAGAAGCAAGAAAATTGAGGGAGTGAGGATAAGATGTCGACTACTTATTTTTGAAGACGAGGCAGCTTTTGAGTCAACTGTTTGGCGAGATTTTCTCGTTACAGAACATAATATTAGGAAAATTGTATTAATAGAAACCGCTGTGAATGATGGAAGGAAATTATTTCAATTTTTGAAATTCAAAATACCTTCCTAGTCTCATATTTTTTAAAGAATTACCAAAATAAATGGACTTTAAAAATTGAAGAAGAAAGCCGAGGAAGAAACAAAATCGCCCAAATTTGAACCACGCAGAAACCTCAAGTGATGCATCAAAGCCTGATTCACCCTCAATGAGGCATTGTTTGATGTAATTTAAGAGAAAGCGGAAACTGTATTTTTTCGAAAATGATGCCGAAAATCCAGAAATTATGAATGATGTTCATTACCGCGCTATGATAATCGAGTTCGGATGACCTCATTTTATCGGTAAGGACCTTCATGACATTATAGTTCCAACAGAACAATGTGATTTATCATACTGCACGAGAAACAATTAATTATTACGGCTACAATTTATATGTAGGTCGCGTCATCACTTGAAATGACGACATCAATTAGTTAGTCAATGCGATTCGACATCATGAGGCTTCTTTTCTGGGGATTTGTGTAAACTCAGGTCTATACCTATACCAGTAAATCATAAACAATTCCTGAATTCAAGGCCGAGATACAATGAATGATTGGCAAGATTAATTCGAAACTCTGAGCAAACGTCATTAAACGAGCACAGGTGAAGGACATTTGGTGAACATTTTGTTTAAAAATTAACCGCAAAGCTTATAAAACTTAAATTCATGTATAAATAAAATAGAAATACAGCTTATAATTACAATTGCGGCATTGTATATAAATGGCGCGCAATATTCCATCTAATTAAGTATTTTAGGTATGAAAGCAAAATTTATTGCTCAAAAGTGATAAAGTGATTTAGCGGACACTTAAAAAGAAAAAAAGCTAAACTGTAATCGCAAAAGTATTATTTACCTATGTGCCCTTTTCATTTAAAAGTAGAAATTTCAATAAGCGCGTAGGGGCATGGAGCCCTCCCATTTAATTCAACTTGAAAATGGGGTGATTTTATATAATAATGTGGCGGAAGGAGATAAAAGGAAATGCCCTGTAATAATATCCGCGCACTTTATTTTCTCAACTGAGAAGTCATTCGTTTAAGCTCAAAGAAATTTGTGACAAAATTAATCTTTTCACTGGGTATGCCAGGGTAGAGTAGAGGAGCATTCATCTCTCAAGTAGCACCAGCACCGGGTGTATTTGAATTTATTGCTTGAAATGGTAGCATTTAACTTGTAATAAATATTACGCTAGGGCTTTTCTGTCAAAATAAATATTAAGTTAGAATTGTTCTATAGAAATGCCATTGTTTAAATGTTAACATGCAATGAATCAGGCATCGTCTGACATATATATAGATTAGTTTTTCTTATACAATTTTTCTATGAACTTTTAAGGATGTTTTCTCTCTAAAGCCATAGTAAATACAGCCAGAAAGCGATGTTCTTTTATCTAACACGAACAGAACCAAAATTCATGTTGGATTTGTACAAACAGAACTCAGAGGAGAGGATTAAGGAGATTACCTTTATCAATTCAAGAATGAATTTAATATGTTTAGAGAAGACAATTTATATACACACACACTTCAGAAATATTTCCTGAAATTAGGTAGGTGTATAAGAGTTAAAAATTTGAATATTTGGGCTCCATTCATTGATTCTTTTACTGGACTTTCGGCAGATAAGGTTAGATAAAATTAAAATTATATTGACATGAAATAATACAAATTTAATTTAAGTGTGCCCTATCCATTGATTGTAAGTTAACATGGATTGACTATGAGTTAAAAAATTTTATGAAAACTTTCACGCTCTTTTATATTTTTCAACAGCAGAATATAAGTTGAAAATTAGTGTGTTCACATCACAATATCCTTCGTCCATACGCAGATGAATGGGACTACAAAATGTGTACTACATAAAATAGCAAAATACAAGTTATACAAGTCAGTCGGCCTAATCCGCGCTAATAAGCATTTCTGTCAGTCATCTTCCCATTCCCATCATAATTCGAGAACGCAATAACTTAGAGAGCTGAAAATTGTGGTTTAAAAATAGACGAAATCAGGCAACATTTTCGTAGCATTTATATTCAACTCTGCTTTTAGACACGTTAATTGAATTTTGAATTTGAATTTTCCTGCATGACATTTATATAAAAATTTTAGAAAAAAAACCTCGTTCCCGCTTTCTAATGAAAATAATCTAAAACGGATAACTCGTTCGTAGAGTTGCCATACAAATACTCTGATTTTACACGCGCATTTACGTGTTCTGGGTACTCGCAGGTACCACCAGTTTTGAGTATAATAATTATATTATTTATTATTTATTTGCACCACGCTATAATTCGTTGGGAACCATACACATTATAATTGTAATTCAATTGAAACAATTTGATAGATATATGTATAATCCATGGAGGTTTCCGATGGTCCATAAATTATTCCCTCCCTTTCGCAATTATTCGGCTTAATAAACTCAAAGTTTTGGAATTTTGACTGATTTTTTTCCAATGAATTACTATTTCTTTCAAAAAAGCATATTGCATTGACTTATGATAATCTGTACTAAAAATAAAACCCATTTTGGATTTTTTGCAATTTTATTGATCCATACATACAGCATACACTCTTACGGTTAATTTTCTTCAATTTATGTAGTCGATTTATCATAATATTATTAACTCCTTCCCCAATTTTTACAATACTACTAGTCCGTCCCTTCTTGACTTATTTTTGTTTACCGATGAGCATCGTGTACTCAACCTCGATTTCGACATTCTTTTTGTAAATTTTACACTCATTCCAATTAAATGGGTTAATTCTGAAAAATAATTCTGCACATCTTAATATATAAAAATCCAGTGTTACTGTATTTGTACACGCTTGAGAGATAGGATAGATGGCGCTGTTGTCGTGACGTAAAAAACTGGCAGCCAACTAAATCGGGCACAACCTTCCTAGGCTTGCCATACAAATATTTCGTTTTTAATATATATTGGAGACTGCCTGACAACGAGAACACGCAGAGAGCTGAAATTTGATATGTGGTGTTTTCATAGCAATAGTAACTTAAAAAATGGGCTAAATCGGGTAACCCGTACTTGGTGTTGCCATACACAATTTTGCTTTTTCACTATATATTTGGAAACTATCTGAGAATACGTCGATGTGGAGAGCTGAAATTGTGTACACGGCATTTTTATGTAAATACAAAAATGGGTTTAAAAATGGTTTAAATCGGGCAACTACTTCGAAGTGTTGCCATACAAAACATTAGTTTTTAACTATATATTTTGGCACTCCATGAGATCGCGTCGATGTGGTGAACTAAAATTTGATACTTGGTGTTTTCATAGCAATGGTAAGTAAAATTACAAAAATGGTCTGATTCGGGCAACCGGTTCTTGATGTTGCCATACAAAGCTTTGGTTTTTCACTATATATTTGGAAACTGTTCGAGAACGCGTCGACGTGGAGGGCTCCAATTTTGTACACGGCGTTTTCATGAAAATTTCAAATACAAGTTCAAAAATGGACCAAATCGGGCGAGCACTTTTGGTGTTGTCATACAAAACTTTAGGGTTTAACTATATATTTGGATACTGCTTCACGCGTCGACGTAGAGGGCTGAAATTTTGTACACGGAACTTTCTTAAAAAAAAAAAAATTAAATTGAGTTCAAAAATGGAACCAATCTGGCAACTTTTTCGTAGGGTTGCCATACAAAAAATTTGCTTCTTGGTGTATTCAGCTCATATTTTTTACAAGGAGTTTTCATAAAACTTGCAAATACAGTTCGAAAATGGGACCAATCGGGCAACTCTTTCGTAGGGTTGCCGTAGCAAAGTTTCGTGTTTTACTATATATTTGGGCACACAGTGCATGAGAACGCGTCGACGTAGAGAGCTGTACTCTTCCACACATATGAACACATGCACGCACCTCATACACGCACACATACACACACATACGCACACAAACAGACACTGTGAAAACCTAGAGTACGAAATCGCGCGATCGAGTCAGATAATAGCTTAGATATTATTTATCTCTAACCACCCCATCCCACCTAAGTGTTTATATTATCGCCGGGCAACGCCGACGAGCTCCCCCTAGTTCATTATATAAAAACGTTCGTAACAAAGTAATTTCAATATAGATCTAAATTCGTTCTTACACTTTCTCTGGTGAAGAGAAGATAGTAAACATCTGTTAGCCCCTGATGAGTTAAACAAATGCTTAGCCTATACTAATATAATTCGGAGTTCCCCACCTATTCTACTTTCGACTCCGGAAAGAATAATTTCTCAATATTCTTCCAGATTTGCTTTGGGATGTGTTGAATCATTTGAAAAGCTATTAAGTCTGATGCTGTTGGTCCTGATAATATATCACACAAGTTTATCAAGATTTTTCTCCCTTTTCGTTACGGCCCCTACATCTTGCATATCTTGAATTCTTGTTGAACCATGGCCTCTTTCCCACGTAGTTGAAATTGCTGTAGTCATACATATACCGAAAAAGAGCTCAGCTAATCGTTTTCGAATTTTCGACCAATCAGCATTCAATCATTTTTGACAAAAGTGCTTGAGAAACTACTAATTGCTCAAATAATCGAATGGGAGGAAAGCAAGATGTTGACGTGTTTGCAATCAGAATTTCGTAGAGGCTACATCTTTATTAAAAGTTACTTCAGATATGAGAGGTAATTTAAATAATAATGAAGTATAATTTTGGTTTTACTTAATTTCTGAAAAGTTTTTGACTACGATAACCATCTCAATCTTCTCAACAAACTTTTGGACTAGTAGATCGTAGCGGATTTAAGTAATGAGCGATATTTTAGTTTACTCGCACTTTTCTCTGGTGTTCCGCAAGGATCCGTTCTGGGTCAGCTACTTTTCAGCTTATTTATTAATGATTTGCCAGATACTATAATGGAAGTTAGCATCCATTTGCATGCAGGCGATGTTCGCTTTATTACAGTAGACCTATTCGACTAATTAAGAATTATATGGTTAGTATTAATGATGAATTAGGTATAATATATTGTGACAAGCGTGGCTGTAGTTCGTTATTTAAAACACAATAGTTATATTCTTTTGTGTCCGCAGAACAGGGAAAAACAAAAGAACGCCTCACACATTTTCATAGAAGATTTATAAATGAAGCGAATAGTACAAATAGATCGCTTCAATCGACAGAACAATTTGTTCTCTCCAGTATATGACAGTTCTAGAGCAAGGTACCTAAAAGAACACAGCTAATATTTCTCTTTATGTTTACTTTTATCAAATTCACAAGGAATTACAAATCAACTTTACTTTTATTTATCGCTAGTACTGCACTTCAAATATTCGTAATCCAATTAGAATACTTTGTTGCGTTTACTACGTTCACTTCACTGTCTGACACAAGAATCTCTCCTGGCGGTGACAAGCGCTCTCTACAAATATTTCCCGAAGTTTCCATTCTAGAAAAATCGATTCTCCGAATAAAAAGCAGTTTACTGTCCGAACCAATAGGTGTCGCTTGTTCTAAATTTGTTTATCCGCGAATAAATAGATGTCGCTTGTCCTTTTCTATTGCACTTAAGTCCGAATATATGACACCTTAGTATAACCCATTAACTAAGTATTTATCTATGTATTAATATAAGATTTCAGATCTTGTGTCCTATTAATAAAATGAATTTTAATTTTAATATCCAGAAAAAATAATTATATCTTCATAGTTATATTATTGTTGCTTGCAGAGATTTTGTATAATTAATACGATCGAAATAGTCTCCAAACAGGCTTCTGTATTGTTTTCTCATGCTATACGTATAGAGTATCATTGTATGAACAAGATTGGAACGTCAAACTATAAAAATACCATTCTATAAATATATATATATAAAAATATTCTTAAAATCTTAAAATTGCTTATAGAGTTCCAAAGTAACTATTAAAAGAAACTATTTACCTCAACAAATCACACGTAAAATATATTCAAATTGAATTCTATTCTATCGCAAACACACGGTTCTGGTCGATATAATAAAATAGCCAAACTTAGTTACCCTCGAAAGTATATTTGGAGTAATGTCCTTGAAAGCTATTAAAAGTTCTAAATAAAGTTTCTTCAAGCTACTTGAAAACTGCTGGTATAGCAGAATTTGTAAATTCCTTCTTTCTCAGCGGTTTGTTTGACATTTCTTATTAATTAGGGGTCGATCAACTTTGAAACTGTAGCTGCAACTTGAGTTTCTTAAAAGTTTTCAAACGTCAATTAATTCGCATTCACATTTGTTTTATGACTGCAATATGTATTGCGTAGTGTAATGTAGTAATGTGCAATAACAAACTTAACATTTTCAAAAAGAAAATTTTTAATTGACGGCAATTAACTCCACCGCAGTAATTGTGTATTTTATGATACAAACTATATGCACATGTGTGCATGTATGTTTATGTGCAACTAACTAATTGGTTGAGTCACATAAAATCCACCTATAATGTGAGGTTAAGGCAAACTTTCAAGTATGTATGTATGTATGTACTTTGAAGAAAGTGTTGTTGAATTTAAAGGCAGTACTGAGTTGAGAAGTGAACTTATAATCACGATGACCCGAAAAAATTTCACATCGACAAATAAATGAGGAACGAAAAGTTCTTTATAAAAGCAGTTTATGATGGTGTAAAAGTGCTAGTCAACCTTAAATAATAAGGTGCGTCATAGACCTTAGAATCAGACGAAATTATAACGTGTTGATTTAATTTATAAGAGTTCTATTAAAAATTGTATGAACAAATTCGAGGTAGAACCAATAACTGAAATTTGTGTGGCAATGATAGAAGAAGTCAAAAATGAAAAGTATCTAAGATTCGATCTAACTACAGTCAACAAAAGAAATATTTAATAAAAATTAACAAACACCACTTCCGTTGTCATAATATTCTGATAAACAATATCTATACTGTAGATGATATCATAGGATATACTAAGTTTGTCATTCCGTTTGTAACTCCATAAATAAAATGGTAGCAAAATGGATTGGATACCCACACATAAGATTAAAAGTTATTTTGATTTTTGCATGTCCGTTCGTCCATCTGTCAGTCCTCACGATAAATCGAAAACGCGTATACTTAGACAGCGGAAATTTTGCACACGGGCTCTTGAAAAAAAAAAAATTAACTTCGAAAATGCGACAAATCGGGTAACTCCTTCGTGAGGTTGCCATACAAAAATTTAGTTTTTTATATTTGGACACTACTTGAGCATGCGTCGCGTCAACGTACGAAGCTAAAATTTTGTACACGGCGTTTTCATAAAAATAGTAAATATAATTTTAAAAATGGGCTAAATTGAGCAATCCCTATGAATATGAAATTAGCTCTAGTCACTTTTGTGATTGTCCAAAGATGGAAAACGTTCTCTACGTTTTGTTGGTATGTTGCATTTTTTCACGTTTTCACAGTTTTCGCGGTTAAAGCCCAGTGCTTCTTCAACTTTCTCTATAGTTCAACAGTATACGGAAATGTAGCTGCTTAATGAGGAAAAATTCGATAGCTCAGTCAAATTTCAACCGATTTTAGTCAAGATATGCTCATTAGACGTGTAATCGAATTCTCTATTGAAGATATGAACGGAAAAAAAGTATTGTAGAGCAAAATAAGCCATCAAATTATTGTTAAAATTGAAAAAATATGCAAAATATGGTAAATTTCGAAATGTTCTCGACTGTAACTTCGTGACTTTTCATCGCAACGAAATAGGAATATATGGTTAGAAAGGTCTATCTGTCTTCTTTCGCATACCACAAAAAAAAGTCGTAATCGAATAAAATATGGCGGAGTTATAAATTATTATATACATGGACCTACCGAATAACGTTTTTTTTTTCTGTCTAAAATCAGATTTTGAGGGTGTATGAGAAATTTTTAGTGTGCCGCTACTTTTATTTCCACTAGACTATGTCTCGTCAAAAGTATATTTTCGCTGTAGTACAGTCTTATTGACCTTTTTTTCTGAAAAATATTTTAACCTCTTAAAATTAGCCGCGGAATATATTTTCTACTATAGAATTTACTATGATATATTCTAATTCTAACATAAATTTGAATTCCAAACCTTACATTTTTCAGTAAAATGTTAATAATTAACTACAAGCAATTAATCACATATATTATTATTTGAAAACACCTTAAAGGATATTTTTCAAAAAAAATCCACCAGCAACTATTGTATATTGTGTGTTAACAAAATTTAAAAAGATCAGTTCAACACGATTATGCTTTTTTGTAGCCGTTTGGTAAAAATTAATTACATACACCAATTTCAAATATGTAGATCAATTGATAAAAAAAAAAAATAAAGCGAAGTAAAAACATACTTAGTTTATGCTTAACTTAACTTATATGTATTATTAGAACTACCCAGATTTACAACAAGAATGCTCATTTTTATCTTGGGATGAATTTTTTCTCTAGCCTACGATTAATGACAAATTATGCTCCTTTAAATCAGTCATGGTCGATTTACTTGACAAATATGCACCGGTGCGCTTTCGTACTACTAAACATCTTGGCTGCCCATGGTTCTCGCACGAAATCAACATAATGATAAATGAGCGAAATTTCCTTTATCATAAATACTTACGTCTCAGAACTGATGATAATCGCAGACGCTATAAAACTATGGGAAATAAAGTGAACTCTAGGATTCGAGCTGCTAAACGTCATTACTTCCGTTCAAAGTTTAATATGGACCTCCCATCCAAAAAACTCTGGAATAATTTGAAAAAGGCTGCTGTTTTTGGGAAAGAATATGCAGGTTGCGATGTTAATCCAGATGCATTAAATACTCATTTCACTTCATCGCAGTCCTCCAACGCTCAGATTTCATCAGTCTATGATACACCTGGTAGTTTTCAGACAGGGGCAGATGGCTTCAGTTTTAACTGTGTTGGTGCTGACGAAATTATGACGGCTTTTCTTTCTATTAAATCGCATGTTATCGGACCGGATGAAACCCCCCCCCCCCCCAAATTTATAAAATATATTCTGCCCTGGATTCTCACTCCGCTTTTACATCTATTCAACACTTGTCTTACCACATCTGAGTTTCCCTCTCTCTGGAAAAGCGCTACCGTGATTCCGATGGCTAAGAAAAGTTCCACTGCCGACCGGTTAGTCTACTATGCTTCCTTTGTAAAGTTCTTGAAAAAAATCATTTCCCTTCTGATTATTGCATATCTTCATCTTCAGAGTAATAATTACTTAACCTGCTGTCAATCAGGCTTTCGCGCCACTCATAGTTGTGAAACTACTCTCCTAAAAGTATCGACTGATATTTGCAGGGCTTTGGACGACGATAAATTATGCCTATTGGCCTTGCTGGACTTCTCTAAAGCTTTTGATAGTGTTAGCCATGCTAAATTGCTGTCTAAGTTGTCATATAAGTTTAGTTTTTCTTCGTCTGCCATTAGCTTAATTTATTCTTTCCTGTCGAATAGATCCCAGCAGGTCAACGTCGGCGGGTCTATATCTAATACGCTTTCGTTAACATATGGCGTCCCCCAGGGATGCATACTTGGTCCAGTATTGTTCTGTACTTACATTAATGACCTCCCTGATGTTATTTAGGATTGCAGTATTCACTTATATGCGAATGATGTTCAACTATATTTGGTACCAATAGGCCTCATGGACGATTGTGCAGACCGCATCAATTCCGATTTAGTTAGGGTTTCAACTTGGGCCTTAGAAAATCATTTGGTATTTAAGCCTGATAAATCCCAATCGATGGCGATATTTAGAGGGACTGTGGATGTTAATGATCTTCCTCCAGTCTTTTTAGATTCGAAGATATTGCGATATAGTGATTCAGTTAGGAACCCGGGAGTTCATTTCAATGCCTCGATGACGTGCTGTAATCATATCAATAGTGTTGTACGTCGTATTTATACTGGTCTTCACAGACTCTGGCTATCGGCTAGTATCCTCTCAAGCTCATTACGCTTGTCGCAGTCTGTCGAAGAAAGATTAATGTTGCTTTCAACGACTGTACGCGATTTGTTTTCGGGCTCCAACGCTTTGACCATGTTTCCCCACATCGGCACGCTCTACTTGGCTGCTCTTTGAATATTCACTTGGTTCGCAAGGCTTTAATATTCCTCCATAAACTTATTTACTCAAAAAATTCCACCTACCTGTATAGTGAGCTGGTATTCATGCAATCTTCGAGAAATTTGAACATTTTGATACCTCGACACAGACATTTCATTCTGGAGAGCTCCTTCTTCGTTCGAACAGTTCGTGTGTGGAACTCTCTTCCTACTGATTTGCAAGGAACGCGCTCGCTGCGTGTCTTTCGGAAGCTTATTACCCAATATACCCTCCCGACAATCTAACTTCATAAACCGCATATACATACTTTATATGTAACTTTGCCTCCGATCTCGACTCTACAACAATTCTTGTTTTACAATTTTCTACCAATTTATAATGCAATTTACTTTATTTCATTTTCTTCTCTTTTTCTTTTTTTTCTTCTCTTTTTTCTCTTCTCTTTTTTATCATTCAATTTAATTTTGAATTAGTTATCAAATGTTTCCTTATTGTTTATTTTTCTATTCTAATTATATGTTAGTATTAGTATTAGTTTTAGTATTAGTAATAGTCTTTCTCAGCAATATTGTTCGGTACAGCAAAAGATTATTATATCTTATTGTACTATGGCCTAATATTAATAAATTGAAATTGAAATTAAAATTTCATAGAATTAGTATATCTACAGTTATAAAAAAGTTTTAATTTAAAAGAAATTACAATATAGTTACAAATTTAATACACCACTAACTAAAATAAATAATAATTTACTCAGCCCTTTTTCTAAAGAAATTATTATGAGAGGAAACAAAAACCATAATTTGTTATAAATAGAAATTATATATAAAATACCCTACCTGATTTTTGGAAATTGTAATAATTTTCTGCTTTCTAAATGAAAATATTGGAAATATTTATATACATAGAAACAGCAAAAAAACCATGCATATTCGTGAAAGCTCTTTTCAATATTTGTATGCATTTTGTAAAAACTCTCTTTCATACTATTCAATCCGTTGCAAAACAGAATAAAATAAAATTCTGAATTCACGAAAAAATTTATCACAGTATGCGCTGATGCTCAGAAATTTTTAAAATCATCTTTCACTTTCATTAAGGGTATTGACATCAAATTTATAATCTGCGCAACGAAAAATGTGCTATTAAGGTCAGGGAAATTTCAGTTTGAGGTTGTTACAATTTAACATGAGACAAATTTTTGTAATTTTTCCATTTAAATTGAATTGTTTTATTGATTTCCGACAAGGTCAGATAAATTTCATTCTTGCAAACATATTTTATGTCGTGCTATTTAAGTTCGAGAGTTTATTTAAAAATAAATTTGCTCATTCTAATCAGTTTTAGGTATATGCTGATATTCTTACTGTACTGCAGGAAATACACTACAGACAATCCTTGGTCTGGTCTTTGATTACACAAAATCCCTGATTAAACTTTTTCTTATAACCTCTTGGGATACTATTAATGAAGCTGATTTATTAAACTTTTTTTTTTTTGAGAAATCATAAAGATTTTCTTGAAATATTTCTCTAGGTTTTTAAGCAATTCCACAAATTGTCCACAAGTACGAAATCCCAACAAGAGAAAAGATACACCATCTTTAAGTAGCAAAAGATAGTAGTATTTTTGTTGTAGCTCGGCACATAGTTCGTCTATACTAGTTGTACGGTATTCAACTTAACCTATAATATTTAAATGAAGAAATTGGCAACTTAGCAAAAAATTGTCATAGGGAAAAGTTAGAAGAAGAATTTTCCCTAATTCTTCAGTAAATTTAAACTTGTTGCGACTTATTGAATATTGACCTGGTATTGCCCTATTCCCTATTTAGATTCTATTATTATATCGTTGAATGAACGTTCCTCAGCATTCCTGCAGCTTCACTCTCGCAAAATGAAATTGTTAACAAAGCAAGAGTTCATAAGAATTGTTTCAAAAATAGAGGAACTCTATGGAACATCTTTGTTGGGCCAAAAAGAATTTAGATATGTATAACAAAAACTGATTACATTAATTTATTAGAAAACGCCAAAGGTTTTAGCACATTGAGAAGAGTGAAGACTTCGACAAGATCAGCTATGCGCGAACCACGATTCTCGGGCTGTTTTTAATGAAGGTTTTGTAATCGAAGTAGTGTATAAGTTCGCAGATAAGCCATGTATTTAATAAAAATTATATACTATATATAATATATATAATAAAAAAAAGGTTGTATGATTTTAATTTTTAATGCTTTTCTATATAAATAGATTCAATATTTTAATGAAACAAAGGTGGTGTAACTGCACCACCTTGCACCATACTGCCGGCGCTCATGTCGGCATTGATCCGGAAGAACTCAACAGGAAATTTCTAATGCTACCAGCAATAATTTTGGGTGCACAAAGCCGCCCTGAATTGCCTAATATAAATGTTTCTCGAAACCCGAGATTTCGTAAAATGCTTCGGCCTTATAAATTTTCTCCTCTTCCATGCATTTTATCTGATTTTCAGAAGTGGCATAAATCTCGTAGGCCATATCTGTTCCGAAAATTTCATCTAATACCGATTTCAGAACTATTAGTATTTTCCCGTTTTTATAGCCTAGATGAAATCATAGGGTATACTAATGTCGTTTTCATTTGAACATCAGTTTCGCTCTGGAGGCAACCCAAGTGCTGTCAAAGCGTTCGTTTGAAGCCTCCAGAGCGAACCTGGATCTTCAAATGAAAACGACATAAGTTTGTCATTCCGTTTGTAACACTTCGAAATAATGGTGGTAGATCAAAATGGATTGGAAACACACGCATAATATTAAAAGTTATTTTTATTTGCATGTCCATCTGCCTGTCCGTTCGTCCATCTGTCTGTCTGTTTGTGCGTACGTAACTCGAGAACGTGTATACTTAGAGAGCCGAAATTTTGTACACGCACTTTAAAAAAAAAGTAAAATTAAGTTCGAAAATGAGACAAATCGGGCAACTCCGTCGTGGAGTTGCCATACAAAAATGTCGTTTTCAACTATATATTTGGACGACGCGACGACATAGAGAGCTGAAATTTGGTACATGGTGCTTTCATAGCAAAAGAAAATAAAATTTAAAAAATGTACTAAATCGGGCAACCCCTTCTTGCTGTTCCCATATGTAAATTTAGAGTTTTTACGTATACTGTGAAAACGATTAGTCCAAGCAATTTTTGTTGTACTAAAAACTTCTTCATAATACGAAATCCTATAAAATTGGTTATTCGAATTTTTTCTGTGTATTCTTAAAATTTATATTCCTATTTGCAACTTACCGCAAGAATCTCTCTTGGGTCATCTGTTGCTCTCTCTTTTCATTAATAACCTATTTCATTGGGTGACGTACAACAACTCCACCTTTATGTCGATGATTCTTAATTGTACATCATTAGCTGAAGATAATGTTTTTTGCATAAATGATGACCTCCATTCAATATATTTTTGGACCATTATTAATATGCTAAATTTGAATGCTACCAAGACTAAGTGTTTACTTATACACAAAACTATTTTATAGAGGTCCCATCGGTATGGTTATCTCTGATAGCCTATCATAGAAGTTCATTGTTGGAGGTCACACCAATTGCCCATATAAATACTTTTTATAAAAAGTAAGAGTGGATTATATGGTGGCAAGATTTCTCATTGCACTTTAAAATTGGGTGATTGTTCCCCCTTTTTTGCCTGGCGGCATATGGATAAACCAAGTAGAAATTACATGAAGGAGATTTTTCGACTACAGACTGAAATTTAGACCTCTCTGATTGCTGGGTCGAAAAGTTCAATCATTTTTTTTTTGCACTTAAAATACATTTTGTAAATTTATTGAAATTATTTTCAATAAATTTCAGTCTGTTAGACGAAAAATCTCCTTCATGTAAAACTATTTTAGATAAGTACTTTATCACCTGTCGAACTGATGGTAAACTTCTTGTAGTATAATCAGTTTTTTTGGTGAACTCAAATAAATAAAAAATAAATATTACGAATTTCTTTATAATACAAAATAATTAAATATAAAATCGTTATCGCAACTTAATGAAAAATTTCATCGAATTTACAAAAAAAAAATAATAAAAACAAAAAACACATTCACAAAAATGGATCCCTTCCCAGCGGGAATTGGAAGCATTACAGGATGCAAGCGGAAGCTCTACTCAGAAAGCATAGATGCATGGCTTTTCCGTTGGACACCTCGTTTCTTTTGAACATTACATTTCATTAGGAGAAAGCAATAGAAAAACTTTTCTACCGCTTCTTCCAAACTTCCATTGGAAGGTTTGACAATTTTTTCTGCTGAGTTCCTTTCCACCAAGCTTCAATGCGACTAACATGGGAGCAATTAAGAAAAAATAATTTGCTTCCTGGGGACTTCCATTGGAAGACCTGACTATTTTTTCCGCTAGGTTCCAACTGACCAAAGTAATCGCAGCATGGATTTGTTTTAAAATTTATCGTACTTTAAATTCGTACTATTTTCCGATTTGAAGAAAAAAAATCGTTACTGTAATCTTTAGCCGAGATTTTGAGTTGTGGTGGATTTTTATTTTACATAGTTATGAAGTAAGAAATTTTTTTTTTTTATAATATACTTAAAGTTTACACTCGCACATAAATTTAATATACACACAAAATTTAGAGTTGTATGTTTATCTTTCATTTTGTTTTAGCCCATTTAATCCCTTTCACCCCCGCTACTACCATCTGTTTGTAGGTAAAAACAAAAACTAGGACTTTTTCATAGTTATATAAATGTATAAAGAATTTTTTTCCAATTATTATGAAAATGGCAATGGTCTTTAGGGCTATTATTCTCCGTTTAATGGGTTACAGCAGCTGTTCAACATTTAATCGAAACAAATGATAAATTGAAGACACAATACTACCATTCCTTTCTTCGGCAATTATTTACAAACCCTTGACCCTTATCTCAGAATTGTACAAACCTTTGTTTGATAAGAAAGCAATAAATTAAAATTAAAATAAAGAACTTTGGTAAAAAAAATATTTTTTTTTTACAAACTGGGCATGAGGTATTTTCTGAACCCAAACATGATGTTGAAAAGAACCTCAACACTTTAATAAGTTATACACATATTTGACTTATAAGTATTGAGTAACTTATGTAGTTGTGGTGATATTGAGTGCTGGACGGTTCGATATTATTTGATAACCATTCAATTCATACATATAAAGCTCCAACTTATGGTTGACCAATATCGGTATATCTTTACCAGCTATTAACCCTCTTTTCCTTGCATTAACAATTTTTTAAATGAAAATAATATTTAAAAAAAAACAAATTTTTCATTTTATAGTCGAGTCGAGGGATATTGATCCGCCAAGCTGTAAAATATGAAACTGCCAATAATTGGGCCAATTAAAATTTAATCGAGCGCTTGAGTTGTTTTAACTTTAATGCACATTGCAGAGATTGTGCAGCTCTGAATATGATTTGTTTCAATTGGATTATGGATTAAACTACCCTCCTGATATTTTGAATTTAACGCATTTAATTCCATGCAATTCCCTTCACTTTTAATAATCTGCACACAAACATATCTATATATGTATTTCTTTTGTGTGCATCTCATTGTGCACAAACCCACATATCTAGATATATGTGGACAGGACTTGTCAATTCAGTGCAATTTGTCAGAAAGTGCCTGCCTGAACTACCGAAACTATCTCTCCTCTGTTCAACTTTATTGAAAGGAAACTCAATTATGTGTCAAACTTTGTATAATAACAAATTTGTTACGGAGTTGCATGGTTGCTCGAATGCATTTTGGTAAAGTTTTGGATAGGAATGTTATATGCACTGTAAATGCATATCAAATCTACCATATCTTAAATTTCATCCCCTGTAGGGTATGCAGGTAGGTAGTAGTCATGCATCAGTTTATGCATGAGGTATTAAAAATTACATTAAAAGTTGTGTAATAGTCTAACGATATAAGACAAGAGAGATATTTGTGTTATGAACTGAGAGATAGGTAAAATCACCTACATACCAGTATCGGGGTGCATGATATGAATTTATGTATAGTACTGATGCAGGAAGGGTCTGCAGAAGATATATACGATATTGGTATCGATTCTCATAATCTGCTTATACCTGTGACTTGTCATATACATAGTTATACAGGATGATTTTGAATTGGTGCGGTCTTGAAATGTTAGAAACAAAAACTTTTTTTTTTTGTATGCTTTTTAAATTTTGCTAAGTAGTAACAATAGAAATCGTGACTAATTTAATGAAATTCTACGCGAAATTAATGAAATTATGTATCATAATAACAGATTTATCTCAAAAAGGATCAAACATTCTGAGGTTTCAAAATCTTACAAAAAAATGTAATCATTTTGATAGGAACTTCGTAATATCTTAAAAAAGTTTGGATCTTTTTCCCAATATCTAATTTTTGTTACTTTGACGTACATAACAACTATATTAAGGCTGAAGGGGGGGGGGGGGGGGTATAATAAGGATGTTATGGGGTATTTCATGAAAACTAGGATTTTTTCTTAATCACCCAGTAACTCTGAAATGGTTGAGATGCGCCCCTACCCCTTCCAAGACCATGTTTCTAGCGCTTCAACCCAATCTTCATTTAATACCATGAATGCAACATGTGACATTTATAGATGCCTTAAAATCTCAAATGTATAAAATAAAACACGCTACAGTAAATTGTATTTTAAAAATCGGAGCAGATTTCCACATCTAAATTAATACGTTCTTTTAATTCTGAATAGTTGTAAAAAACACGAATTTAGAATTTCATTTTTTTATAGTGAATATAAAAAATTACGAAATTTTTTTTTGAAGTTTGCCATTATTGAACTGTCCTAATCTTAGAATAACAAAGAGGAATACTAACAGGCTATATTAGTGTTACCGCACCTTTGTGATGAGCCAAAACCCTCGAGAATACTTCACAAGCAATGAAACAGACTCCCTCCCTACCTAACAAAATTATTTAAAAAAATTTATCTTAACCAAATGACTACGATTTCTCAAACAAAAATTCTCAACTGAGTAATCACTGTAATGTCGCTGTGCTGTCATGGGATGCAGTGGGCTGATGATATCGAATGTAGCTGCCTACAGATTCGGACTCCGGCTGCACATTTACCATGCAATTATCACTCAGCTGAGAGGTATTGAGCGTAAAATGGTAAGGTTCTTTGTAATCAAAACTATTTTATTATTTTGTGAAGTAAGGTATATAGTAAGTGTAGCCTTTGGAAAGGTAAGGAACTAAGCTATAAATTACTAGAAGACTATTTTCTTGTCTGAATAGTAGTTTAGGCTCAATAGCTTATATAAAGTCAATGTTTGGCCCTTTTCCATAAGTATCAATATAGAACATTTTAGAAAACGGACTCACAACGCATACATATAGATTTCTGTTTCATGGCTTGGGAAGTATTCTCGAGGGTTTTGGATGAGCTCAAACAGTAGACAAACTGGCATACAAAGACTGGGCATGTAACAAAATTCAATAGCGCCTCATTCGAATATAAATTCGACGATGCTTCGACTTGCGTTTAATGAGATAACCAAAGGGTAAGCCAGCAAAGAAGCACTCAACTTGTTATACATGCATATATTAAATAGAAACGATCATCGCACCATTTAGGTCTGCTCGTCAGAAAGCCAAGTTAAACAGAGCTTTTCTCTCATACAAATCAAAGCTCAATGAAAGAATTTCTAGAGTTCAGTTTGAGTGCCATCTACTATTGGTTCGTAAAACGCAGAATAGCAATTTGTATGAAAGGGCGGGTTTTTAAAAATTACTTTACATATAAAGTACAAAAGTGTGCATGAAAACGTATTCAAAAATAACGAAATTCGCCTGTAAAATTTAAGATTTTTTCTCAAGAAAAGGGTTATGGTTGAGGGTGCTTCTTAAGGAAATAAAGCAGAATATTAAAAAACTATTTCCAACAATTTCTCAACAGCATTCTACTTTACTGATATATGTGCTTTTGATTTAATTTTATTAGTTTTTAAACGCTGTATCACACGTTGAAAATCTCCGAAATTTAGCTAATCTAGTAAACACCAAGTTTCAAAAAGTTTATAACTTTTTATAAATTCCTTATATCCAAAATTTATTTCCAACAATTCCTCCGTAAGACAACTTTAGGTTTTCTTTATTACAATTTAAAGAATATAGACGCAGGCGGTAAATTATAGCCGTGTTCAAAAATCAGGTCTTATCACAATTTCGAAAGGAAGCGCCTTGATGCCCCGCGCATTAGCCTAGTACTAAGGTCGGCGCTAAGCTAAATTTTGTATGAAAATTTAGCAAGCTAAATGATATTAGCGAAAATTCATCCTGAATTTTAGCGAGAGCGGTACTATGGTCAACGCGCTAAATTTGCCTTTGGGTTTTGATTAGAGATGGCACCACAAGTAAGTTTCCAAAAAATTTAGCTTGAATTTATCCGCCCAGGGGCCGGATTCTGTAGCACGGAGTATTTGGGAGATGAGAATTTCGTTTTCTTAAGCCTAGTACTAAGGTCCGCGCTAAACTAAATTTTAGCGGGTCTCCAATATCGGGCCGTTCTTTAGCAGCTAAAATATGACAGCGGAGACCCAGAGAAAAGATATATTAAAACAAGAAGAACAAGCATTTTGCAATTTTTTTAGGGAAATACAACGCTCGGTCATAATATTTCTAAAAGCAGGTAGTTAAAATTATTTAGAAATATTAAAAATATGAAAATAATACATATGTATAATGTATAGGTACACTAAATAAAAAATTAACAATGATATTGAAAATACGGCCACGAAAAGAAATCCAATTCATCCGAACTTACAGCAAAGACGTACAAAACTACGTTAACTACAAAAATCCGGTCATTAAATTTATCAAATCTCAGATCTATGACAAGAAATATTTTTAGCGCGCTAAAGAACGGCCTCGGGGCCGGATTCTGTAGTACGGAGAATTTGGGAATTTGGGAGATGAGAATTTCGTTTTCTTAGAATTCTTAATTCCCTAATTCTCCATTCCGAATTCACTAACATGGTTGGAGAATTAGGGAAAACGTAAGAAATGTGAAAAAGTGCGAATCGCCTGGGACGATTAAGGGCATTACTTTTTGTTGTAGAGGGTTAGACTTTTTTTCATATGTGAGGTACATCTGCCTATTACCTTCCACTGTCGAAATAAATTTAAATTTCTTTTTTGTTGGGGTAGTTTTTGCGGGATGTAGGAGGGTAGGCTTTCTCGAGTTTTTCCAGGATAACGAGAGAATGGAGAGAAGAAGGAGAATGTATGTGGTATCAAAAAAAAATGGAAGCTCAGGGCAAACAAGATAGGTTTAGGAAATGTGGCAGGGAGAGTGCGGGCTAGATTAACGGAAATTTAAAAAAATAAATAAAGACAATATGGCCAAAATAGCCGTTTTTGGTACAAAAATTGACATATTTTCAACTCATCATTGCGAAGAATTAGTAAGTTTTGGAAATTTACTTCCCATGACAAAAATGTTCACAACGGAGTACTTATGGATGTAAAACAAAGAACGGAAGAAAGATATGCAAAATATAGGAACTGGGTGTATATGACCCTAGTGTAAAAAAATCGTTTTCGGCGGTCAAAATTCAGCTATCACGTTAAAATGATCAAATACAAACTACACCACCCGATTACCCTCTACTCCTTCTTTAATTTGGTACCAAACATGACGTAGTTTGGACAACCCCCTATGAGGGGTGGTACGACCCCCAACCCCCCAAACGCCCTGCTTCCAAAATTGTTCACCTATATTTTTGTACTTTAAACCCTTAATCTATCAAAAAAATTCCAATACTCTACAGCACTCTCACATAGAGTTAGGCGCCCGTGAATATTGCGATAGCAAAATTTACCGCCGAGGCCGCTCAAATCTGCAAATTACCGTTAATCGAAATAAAATATAGCCTATAATACCCATGCATACCTAATTACCAAAGTGAATTCTTATTTTTTTTTTATTGGGCTTACAGATCCTGAGCTTACCCCAGCGAATTATTACAGCTCCTGATATTGTCTTTATTTTTTTCAATATCATTGTTAATTTTTTTTTCTTATTGTATATACATTATGCATATTATTTTTATATTTTTAATATTTCTAAATAATTTTAACTATTTGTTTTTAGAAATATTATGACCGGGCGTTGTATTTCCGTTAAAAATTGCAAAATTCTTCTTCTTCTTGTTTTTAATATATCTTTTCTCTAAGTCTCCGCTGTCATATTTGAGCTGCTAAAGAACGGCCCGATATTGGAGACCCGCTAAAATTTAGCTTAGCGCGGACCTTCGTACTAGGCTATTAAAATGTTCAGTAAAATAAGTGGAGAAATGCATAGCGCCATCTACCTTAAAATAGTGGAACATTCACTTTTTACCAGTGCGCTCCGTACTGCATTAGTAAAATTATCAGTAAAACTAGGCTTTATGCCTAGTATCGAATTCGAGTAAAAAGTGACATTTTCATACAAATTTTAGCGTTGGTAAAATCGCAAGCAAATATTTTACTGATGATTTTACTAATGCAGTACGGAGTTCACTGGTAAAAAGTGAAATTTCACTATTATCAGATAGATAGCGCTTTGTAATTCTCCACTCATTTTACTGAGCATTTTAATGCGTGGAGCCTAGTATCGAGTGCAGACAAAGTAAAATTTAACGCGGTCTGCAAATTTTTCACATTAAAATCGCTGGTAAAATTTTGACGTTGATTAATTTGGAGAAAAGAAAGTGACAGATGTTAAAAATCTTATCACTGAAAAACTTCAAATTATTTATAAAGTTTAGATAAACGTTTTTAGAATTTAGAATTAAGGATGGACTTAATTAATCTGAAAATTTTTAAGAGAAATTAAATCCTCAAATAAATAAATAAAACAATCTAAACATTTTCAGTTAAAATTAAACTCTTCAATAAATTTAAAAAACAATCTGAAAATTGTCATTGAAACAGAAAATGTCATAATTTTACCAACAATTTTCAGATTTTTTTTTTCTTTTTTTTATTAATTGAGGGATTTAATTTCTATGACACATTTCTAATTGTTTTTTAATTGATTGAAGGATTAAAACGTTTTATTCATTCATTCAATCCATTGACTTCATTAACTTAAGGGCGATTCATTGAACATTCTCAAACCTCTTAAATTTAAACTGTTCTGTATCGTAGGAGTGTAAAAAGTTGATAGTCTAAAATTATCAAAAGATCTTAAAAAACGAATTCTGTTCTCTCAGCCGCCAGTAAAGGGGAAAGTGTACACAATTACAGATTGCAGGTTTGGTCTGTGAAAAACTGGCAATTTGGATATCTGTCACTTTCTTTTCTCCAAAATAACTGGCGTCAAAATTTTACCAACGATTTTAATGTGAAATATTTGGAGACCGCATTAAATTTTACTTTGATCGAACTCAATACTAGGCTTTAAGCTTAGTATAGAGGTCGGGTATTGATAAAATTTAACGCGGTCTCCAAAGGAAAGCATTTTAACTCTGGTATAAAGTTGACGTAAATTTTGTGTGGAGAAAACGAAGTGACAGCTGTTAAAATCACAGACGCAAACTAGATGTAGGACTGCTGAAAGAAAACTTATCGGTAATATAGTTAATACATAAAATTTCAAGTAGCGTCTTATAGCTGTCCTTCAGGTTTATTGTTTCAGAAATAGAACTGATAATTAATTTTCTGGTATATTAATAATCTTCCTTTGGAGCAAAACGTAACAATGTTGTACGACGACTGGCATCTATACAATTAATTAATTTTTACAGTATTTTTATTTACAATTCATTTCTAGCCTACCTAGCTACGTATCTCTACGTTCAGCTAACGATGAATTTAATAATGAATCTAACCCGGTTTATACAGTTTGGAACAAGGGTTTAGAAATGGTTGAACCGAGATAGAAGCGTCGCCACATACATTCTTGCTGCAATATTAGTTCACAACATTAATATTAATAATATTTTATAAAAGTCATGGAACACCTAGGCGTACAAAACATCCGAATCTATTAACCTATGACAATCGCTAGAGACATCTTAATATTGTAGAGCTATATTAAATATTTCTAATTAGAATGGGCTACAATCTTTAACTGTGTTACCTCATGCTACAAATAAAATACAGCCATTGGATGTGTGTGTTCTTAAATCTAACGCCATCTAATATAACATCTGCCTTATTTTGCATTTTGTATAAAATGTCATCGATCGTCTACTTCGACAACTCAACTTCAACGGAGTAATACCGTGGGAGGTGAAATTAAATTCTTAGTGCATAAGTAAGATAATCATTAACCTGCAACATAAAAATGTTTAATATTTTACTTTCTTTTTCGATATCAACTCAGTCGACCGCACTTTTATTTCGAGTTAAGTTTTCAGAGGTCTTCCAAAAACTCCTGAAAAAAAACACTATAAAAGGAAAAGAAGAGAGGGTAGGTCGGAAAGACTAGTTAGAAGTCAAATACCGACAGAGATACTCCAGAAACAAATGAAATTGAGAACAAACAAACGAAAACAAAAAAAAAACAGACCAAAAAAGTGTTTTTTACATGATCTGACTTCAGAAGAGAGTTCCGATGTTCTAATATCATATTGCTTAAATATTCATATCTCACCTGACTCCTAAACAGTGGGTATCTCACTTATTCTGGAGTATTTTTAACAGGAGATACATACAATTTCGTATTTTATGATTTTAATTTGAGAGATGAATTTTTACAGATGATTTATTACTTCATATGATCCTACAATATTTCCATCAAAAATTCAAATAATTTGTAAAAAAAAACGTGTAATAAACAGGTAAGCTTCCCTACCTTCTTGCTTTACCTCACTGAAAATTTTGGTTGAGGAAGTGATGTGGTGGGATAGAAAGTGTGATGGGGAAAATATGTAGTAGAGAGATGGGAGGTGACATGACAAAAACAAAATTATCTTACGTTTTTTAAAGAGTTCTTCACTGTTTGTGACAAATATAGCTTTGGGGACTATTCTAAGAGTTCTCCATCTGTAGCAGTGTTTATAACTACTCCCAAGATAGGAAGGCGGGCGACGGAAAAGATGGGGGAGGGGTGAACAATCCATTCAGCCGACTAACGTTTACTTTCAGTCACAAAGCAGTATATCAAATTTTTGTCATTTGTATAATTGTCAAATTGTATGGTATGCATTGACAACACGCCCCCAATTGATCAGGTAAAAAATAGTTTTTACTTGACCATTCCCACTGCCCAAAAATGCCATAATATCGCGGTACGTCACTCGATTGTTAACCATTATCAGGTAATGCTTTCGCCGACGATGACGGCTCTAAGAGTACGACCTTCACGAAACTCGTCAGTATGTCTACGAGACGAAGCTCTACCAATTAGCTATTACTTACAGCTTAGTTGTGGTGCTTCATACCGTAATCATTAAAGATTTATATAGCAACAACAAGAAAGGGGTGCCCGATTTACACCATTTTTGAAATTATATTTCCGATTTTTATGAAAACGCCGTGTGCAAAATTTCAGTTCTATAATAGTTCAAATAATAGTGAAACACGAAATTTTTGTATGGTAAGATCACGAAGGAGTTTTCAAACATATATTTACTGAATGAAAAACTTAGTATACCTTTGCGGTTTAATTCCAATTGAATTCTTAAAATATATGTATGTCTCAAGTAATATTGGAGGTTGAATTACCTATCATCGAGGGCCACTCGATCTATTTGTACGTAAAAATTACGTAAACTAGACTTAAGAATTTAACCTCAAAGACCAATCTCCTTTAAGGTAAATTAAGAAGGAAATTTTATTTAATAATTCCTTAAATTAAACCTTCAAAGTAATCTTGACTTTGCAGTTAGTTATTAGGGAAAAATAATGTAATAATTCGCTTTTAATTTAATTATGAGGAAAAATAGGGAAATAAATAAACTAAGTAAAAAACGAGTTTTCAAACAAAACTGAGGCCAAGCCGCATGAAAAAGTAGAAAATAAACTTTTCTTCCCACACAGAGGTGGACTCAGATTTTTTGATTGGGACATTTCTCTTGAATATTCTTTCTCTTCATAAATCAAATCACTTATTACCTCTGATTGATCATACTGAAATATATCAGTGATTGTCAGCGAATAAAATCTGAGTCCACCTCTGTGTGTGAAGAAAAGCTTATTTTCTACTTTTTCATGCGGCTTGGCGTCAGTTTTGTTTGAAAACTCGTTTTCTCCTTATTTTATTTTCTGCCTTTTACACGTTAACTAAATTGTTATTACGTGCTGCATGGAGATATTTTAAAACAATTTTATGACGGCTGAAAAGACACTGATTTACTGAATTTTCCCGATTTTCCATGTTTTCCACAGACTTTTCCTATTACTATGATTTTTTTTTAAAAATTTACATGAATTTTCCTCGATTTTTCATGCAAGTTTTCATGATTGTTGAAGAGGAAGTATTGATGCCAGTAGAACGGAAAAAAAATGATTCCTCATAGCTTATACAACTTCCGGAAATTCCGGAAATTTCAGAAAAATTGGAAAATTCTGCACTTTTCCTGAAACAGATTTATTACTAATCATATCGATGAAAATTTTTCCGATGATTTTTCCGCTTTTCCGGGTTTTCCATGGAATTTTCCACAAAAGCAACTTTATGCAACTCATTTCGCTCTACAACTTTGTCTTAGGTTGCAAAGCGCTCAAACGCTTCCTTGGTCTGAAACACTCCGGAAAAGCGTTTTACATGAATTTTCCTCGATTTTTTCTGGAAGTTTTCACCATTGTCGGAGAGAAAGTAATGATGCCAGTTGATAGTGAACTTGATCCTGCATAATTTAGGAATCTTTTTTACCGGAATATTTTCCGGAAAAGTCGGAAAATTCCGGAAATTTTTTCGGAAAAATCGGAAAACTCTGCATTTTTCCTGAAACGGATTTATCACTAATCAAATTTGTACCAAATTTTCAAATGATTTTTCCCGATTTTCCGGGTTTTCCATGGAAATTTCCGGTTCAAATTTTGATTGATTGTCACGCGACATGAACTTGTGTGCCAAATTTCAGCTCGCTGTGATGACGAATAGTGGGTCTACGAGAGTGTCGAAAATAGTAAAAAAGAAATATACAGACAGACAAATTCGTGTACGAATTAAAGGGACGGGCTGGCCTCAATAAGGACAATTTGCTAAATCTGAAGCAAATTTCCTTACTTTTAACTTAAATTTTACTTAATTTTGAGGTCATATTTAACGTAATGTATGGAATTTGTAGTTGGATCTATTCCCAAGTTCAAGGCAAGATAACGTAAATATTCCCTAAATAATTACCTATTCGATGGTATTCATCCTCAAAAGTCCAAATTCCCAAAAAAGTTAACCTCAAGGTAAATTGGTTTAAATGGGCACATTAAGCGTGTTCAGTCCACATTCATATTTGTACATCTCAATCAATTTCGACTCCGTATGATAGATCCCTTGTAGAATTATTACCTCCTGAGATGCAAACATTTGTCCTAAAAATACAAAATAAAACCCCACAAAGAATCATATTTTATAGTTAAATGAACTGAATATACTTATCTAAATAAGGAGTTCCACCATCTCGAATCTCTCCTATAAGATATCCCGGAGTTCATTCTATCTATAAATGTACAAAAAGTATTAATATTTAAACTGAAATATATACTATAATTAACAACAAACTCACCTAATCATTCATCTCCAGCATAGTTACAATTTTTGTAATGTCATCTAATGACATTACGCCAAACAGCTGGTGCGTCACAATCGTCACAATCAGAAGTGGACCAAAACGACCCAAGCGTTGCCAGGGCAACACATTATAGAATTGGGACATAGCGTTCGGTTTTGAGAGTCTAATCTGAAAGCATCGTCCACCAGAGACTAATCTGTTTCCTATCATTTGAGCAAGAGTATAATTTTGTTTATTTCTTCATATAGAAATTTAATTCTTTTGTTGTAGAAGTATAATTCTACTTATATCCAAAAGATCCAATTTTCCCGCCTATTTGAATTTTAGAGTTTAATCTGAAAATATACTCCGTCAGAGTCTAATCAGAATTCCCATCCTTTGACCAGACGTATAAATTTATTCTTTCCTTCTTATAGAAGTTTAATTCTATTAAAAGCTAACCTCCCAAAATCTAATATTTGCTCCCCACTCGTTTGACAGAAATATAATTCTACTTACACGCTCCAGCACGTTGCGACAGAAGTGTAGTTCTGCGCGCACGTTTTAACCTTCGCTATAACAGAAGTATAATTCTGCTTACACGCTTCAGCACGTTGCAGCCGAAGTATAATTCTGCTACATCGTCGCTTTCACCCTCAGAAAATCCTGTTCTGTAGTTAACTTGTGGAAGTCTAATTCCAAAGAAGTACAAAACGTTCTTTTTCTTCTTTTCAGGAACAAAAGTAAGGAAAGGAGTGAGGGGCATAGCAGGACAGTTTTTTGTTTGTTTTGTTCTTACCTGAATGGAGTTTTATTTGAACTTATAACTTGTGTTTTTTTTATGAATGTTATTGAATTTTTACATTAGTAATAGTAGTAATCGATTTTAAGTTGAACTGAAATTGAATTGTGATATTTAGGTTAGGATACTTTAATAAAAATTTATATTTCAATTTAAAATTAAAGTATTATCAACCGGCTCGAGACTAGATTTCACAAAGCGAAGTCCCTAATAGTTGAAATTACGTAATAATACATCCAAAAATTGTTCTTTTACATTTGTTTCGCTTCAGTATCACTGGAATTAATGAACTATTTCTCTCATTGAATCGCGTCATCAAGATTACAAATGTTGGTCCTTTTTACGACACATTTATATCAGAAAAAGTCAGGCTTTGGAATATCATTTGTATCTTTTCTCATAGATGCTACACTTGCTTTGGGCCAATATATTTGATTATTTGCTTTCCAACCATGGTGAATACATGCACATTCAACTGCGTTTGCATTCCATAATTTAGGGCGAAATTTCTTTATAGGAAAATATTATCATTGCCTTTGAACACAAAATTACCTAAACAGGGTTTTCGCCCTCAAAGTCGAAAATTTTGGTTATTTCGCCTTGCCATCCAGGAAAGTCGTCGTATAAGGAAAAAATTTAAGTCAAACTATTTATTTAACCCTTTGCACTCCAAACAATTTTCAATGTGACCTGTCAGCAACTCCGAGACATTTTTACTATGGGCTACCAGCTACTCCGGAATATACACGTCCTTATGTCGTCGAGCTTTTGTATGTGTTAAATGTGAGCTGATAACGCCCGATTTGGATGAAACTTTTACAGTTTGTATATGATACCAAAATCGCGCACACGTATCCCCCCATGCCCCACTCGCCGTTAGAGAGGTTAGAAATTGCCGGATTTTAAAATGAAACGTCATTTTCAAAGAATCATTTCTCGAGAACGGAGCACTCGATTTTTCTGATATAAATGCCGAATGAAGCATAGTGCTTTATGTCTTTTACAAAAAAGCATAGCAGCACTGAACTAGAATAAATATTGCTAATAATAGTACTTTGTGATTTTACGGTATATGGTGACTTTAAAAATTCATAAAAAAATAATTTTACGTGGGATGGCCGTAGAGGAATGCGGTTTTCTTAGTTGTATTTGTGGTATTCGGGAGCAAAAGATAGATGAATAAGAATTTGGTTTAGGATTTTTGGGGTTGGTGGTAGGGGGTGGGTGCCCCCTGGAGGGGTTGTCCAAAATGGGGCGTGTGGGGTATCGAATTAAAGAGGGAAGAGAGTGTGATCGAATGGAGAGATTCTTGTTTTGATCCTGTAAACTAAACTTCATACGGACGTTTTTACCGTTAAAAGAGGATTTTTTGGGACTTGAGTCATATACACCCCCCCCCCCCCCCCCTCCATCATTTTGGATATATTTTGCCCGTCTTTCTTGCGAATGCATTAGTGGTCTGTTGTGAACGTTTTCTTTTGGTTGGCAAATTTCGCCGACGTAACGGTTCTTCGCAAACACGAGATTAAAATAAAGCCATTTTTTCACTCAAAAAACGTCGATTTTCCACTTTAGAAAATATTTTCTTTTCCTTTCGAGTTATTTCCAAAAGTAATTATCGGATTCAAAAACTAATTAGATATGTGATTAGGGGACAAAATGTAGATACCATTCGTCACAACTATTTAGCACCGAAAGAGTAAACAGCGCGAGCGCGCCTCTGTGGAATATTGAAAATCCTGCTTTGTTATTGAAAAAAACGTGAATACATTTTTAAAAACGATTTATTAATACAGTATAATAAAAAACTATATAAAAACACAATAAATAAAAATTACTTTTTGAATTTCTTCATTTTATGATATCTTGAAAAACAATCACCAAGGTGCATTCTTGGTTTATCAGGACAAGTATCGCAGTATTCACTTGTTTCATGTCTTTTACCTTTCGTCTGTCTATTGGAGCAAACAACACAATTTCTTTTTACCTTTACGTATTATATGAAGTTTCCCGTTTAATCTGATTTCAGAAGATGACGTAGAAGCTCTAGATCGTTCATGTCGAAAATTATGAATTAATTGAGCAACTAGTAGTTTAACATATTTTAGATGTGTTAATGGTTTTTGATTGCGTTTTGTTTTTTCAATTTTATATATGATGTTCGAATTAATAACACACACTTCCATGCCCCAAAAAAACATTTTTCTCCACCACTTAAGAGACTTTCTCAAAAAACATTAGGTAGACGCGTAAAATATTTATTTCTGTACCCTCGGAGAATTCTTTTTGATTCTATCATTGCAGCATTATTCCAAATACTCAAAAGTGGCACAATCCTCTTGTCTTTCCAGTCTAAGAATATGATTTTTCCTTTTTTATAAGCAACAGTTTGCTTATCTGAAAACTTAGGTTTTTTCATAAAGGTTGGAATACCCTTCCTGTTAGCTTTTATAGTACAAGTCAAGTGGCATTTTAATTTCATTAGTTCTTCTGCCAAAGGTATACTGGTAACCTTGTGCCTCGGGGATTTGATCTAGCAACTTTTGATATAAATGTAGCGGAACTCTAATGCTTACTGGTAAATCTGGACGAATAAGATTTTCTGACGTAATACTTCCATAATAAGGTAAGATAGAATAGATATAGCCAGTATCAGAATCCGCCATAGTATAGATTGTTATACCCCACTTCGTAGGCTTAATAGGGTTGTAAGTAATGAAAGAAATTTTTCCTTTAAATTTTACTATGGATTCATCTACACAAATATTTTTATCAGGAATAAAGTGTTGAGAAAATTTGGAATCTAAATAGTCCAAAAAAATGTTAGCTCGTTGTATACGTGTTTTAAGGTTTTTGCTCCCCGAGTCGGGTGTTTTTAAATGGAGCATCTAAAATATTTTATTGAATCGAGCTCTTGCAAATATATCCGAGAAAAAGGGATTCTACTGTTGTGTTTAGTCGACCAATATTCTAGTATGTTAGAAACACGCATTGTACCCATATTTTGGATAGCTCCAATGAAAGCCCAGAATTCATATTTATTTACATCATCCATGTTTGCCATATAGAGTCTTTAGTTAAATTCTTTGAGATCAACACAGATTTCGCATAATTGTTTGTTTCCTTTATTATTTCATCAACTAACTGGTCAGTGAAAAATAATTTGAATTTGAAAAACTGAATCGGTTCAAAAATATTGGAGAAAATTTGTGGGCCCCTTACTTTTGGCCCTATTGAAAAATTTACTCTTCGGGGCATGTATCCATTCTTTGTAATACGGACCCACTCATCTTCTTCCGAAGAGGTAATTGCTTTATCATCGGTGTCAGATTCAATAGGCCGTGCTCTTCGATTTCGATGAACTGTCATATCGCTGTCATCACTGTCACTGTCAGATTTTGTTCAAGAAAGAATTTTTTGGGCTTCTCCGGTATATAGCAAATGCTAAAAAAATGTTCTAATTTGTTATTTCATCACACAACTCATTAATTTTTGGTGACAAGTTTTAAGTCTTGGTTTGACTCATCAACAGGTCCCAAATAGCGAAATTGGGTGATTGGAAAAACAAATGAAAAAATGAAAAAAAGAAGAAAGAAATGAAAAGTTTGAGAAAAATATAAAAAAACAATTTTTTTTGTTTTTTATTATTTATTAAAAAAATGTAAATTTTTTTTTTTTTTTTAAAGAAGCAGATTCATTCGAAGCGAATCCAACCTGTATACGCCACGCAGTGGGCTGAAAAGTAAAGAAGAAAAAGGAAGAAGAACAAGCGTTTCGTGTAAGCAGAAAACCTTCCACTCATCGGTGCAGCTTGGTTTTGTGCCTGCTGCAGACGCTTGAAAATAGATCAAACTGATCTCTTTTCATATAAACTCAGAATAAATTCTGGGTGTAAATTATATGAGGAAAAGACTTGAAACTTGTCACCAAAAATTAATGAGTTGTGTGATGAAATAACAAATTAGAACATTTTTTAGCTTTTGCTATATACCGGAGAATCCCAAAAAATTCTTTCTTGAACAAAATTAAGTTTAACCCGGTAAAAAGTCCAAAAGAGTAATCTTCTTATTCAAAATATTAGAGGAAGTTTGGGGGTTCGTTACTTTTGGTCCTGGCCGTGCTCTTCGATTTCGATAAACTGTTTTATCGCTGTCATCACTATCACTCTCACTATATCCATTATTTTCCTTTATGTTAATTTCGTTGTATAAGCAAAATTAGAATTCATCTTCACTTTCCGAAAATTCATATCTTAGATTACTATTTTCTTCCATTTTGAGGGTAAATATAAAAAATGATAGTTATTTTAGCACAATTTTTATACAAACTAACAGCATAGACTTCTATGAAAAACTAAAGAATATTTAGCACGTTTAGCTCAACAGTGAACTTTCCGTTTATTTTCTTAGAAATTTGCTGGACATTTTTTTTATAAATTTTATGCATATTCGAGGTAGGCAGCAATGCCTCGATCCAATATAAAATCAATGATGCCTCGACCTGATGTAGGGAAGGCCTAAAATTTTCCCCAGAAATTTACTGAGATCAACCAAATACCCCCCCCCCCCCCCAGCCATCCAAAAAATCGAATAACGAAGTACCCTAGTTGTCCTTAGCCGTATGTCTAAAAACCAAGTCTATCGAGTGGGTATCCTCCGAGCTTACCCCAGCAATTTATTTCCCCTTATTCCGCCCCCTCGCCTACCAGCGACCCGAATCGCACCACCACCTCCCAGCGACCACTCGTAGCCCCTGACGGTAGCTTTCATTTAAGCCTTCAAAGAGCTCTGTACGCCTTTTTTATAAGGAGTTATAAGCAAAAGAATTCGAAATTTTGCCCTCCTCCCCCGCCGGATGCGAGGCGCTCAGCAAAAAACCAAAATCACTAAAAGATGTGCGACATCGAGACGAATACACATACAAGAAATGGTGAAAAAATATTTATATTTAAATAGAAAAAAACAATGCGGCGACAACGGAGTAGTAGCTTACCTTACATTGTCGCCGCAGCGGCGACAACGGAGTGCAAAGGGTTTTAATAAAATATGGATGCCATATATTAAAGAAATGAATAGAAAAATTGTATGCAATTTAATTTTTTCCATAGTTACTGAAAAATACACCCAAATAAATCACTTTTATATTTAAATAAATTTCATGCTTCTAAATTGCAAACCAAAGAATAATTAAAAAACTTTAAAATTATCATTTTTTTACAAATATATGTATTGTTACGTGCTGCAAAGTGACACAAGCGACATCTGTTGAAAATGGAAGCAACTTTAGGCTAGTGACATCTTAGTAAACCTAGGGTTCGGAAAACGGAATATTCTGGAAGGTTCTAGTATAATTTTTATAGTATAAATACGCGCTACTGACATCCAGGAGGCGGAGTATTATTTCCGACAGTGAAGTGAACGAAGTAAACCATTTGGATTGCGATAATTAGAAGTACAGTACTAGCGATAACTATAAAGGGTTGGTTTGATAATTATTTGTGAATTTGTGAGAGTAAACAGTAAAGTTAAATAAGGAAAGAACTTTTGAATTATATCTGAAATATTGTGTTTTAAATAACGAACTGAAGCCACTCTCGTAACAATACTTTTAAAGCGCGTTGGTGTTTTTCGAAAAATTATTTCCGTATTTATCAATAAAATCTTTGTCGTTTTATTTAATTTAATTTCTATTTATTTTATAAAAGCAAAACTTCTCATAATCATTTAATTAGAGCTGTTCATAATATTTACATTACCTACTAGGGAAAATATGCATACACAATTCTTATAAAATGAAATTCCTTCTACATTAACACAGACTTTAACATGAGGTAGAAAATAGGTCGAGATTTACGTTAAATTTACCAATTCAAGGAAGTGTGGCCTTTGCCCTATAGAGAAATATTCCCTACTTACCCGATAAGACGTCCTCTCATTCCCCGCTTAGGTAAACCGGACGTAAATATTAGGTAATCTCAACTTGACCACAATTAGTCGCTGACCTAATTGCTTGGGGTGCCTAAAGTAAACAACAAATAATTCTTCTGTCAACGTTATGTATCTTCTAAAAGATGACATGAACGTGAAACATTTCAGAGCTCAAAACATTGTCTACTCTTTAAAAAACATTTAATTAATTGATACCACACAGCATACCAATAACAAGAATTAATAAAACTCATTATTACCCAGCTTTCTCATATGGCAGCACATCCATCCATATGAACAGATCGTCACAGGGATGGAAAAAAACACAATGAAATGCAGCAACTTATGAAAAAAATTTCACGTTCCGTAGTAGTCCAGTATCGGTCAAATGGGCATAATTGAATAAAACTTAATTCAATTGAATTAAATATTTCACAGCAGAAGAACGGCAAGAATATTCTAAATCTCTGCGTTTGTTTGTAGCTCTGAATAAACATTTTCAATAGAATGGAAAAGTTCCATGGATTAAAAACAAACTATCAAAATATTTAACAAAATTGAAAAAGTTTTCCAACTAAAAGTAAGCGTCTACGTGAGTTGAGTTTAGCGATGCATATTACGTGTGAATTTTGTAATATACTCAGTGCTTGCCACCTGTACATGGAAATGAAATGAAAAGTTTTTCCGCGAATTTTGTTCCATTTTCTTATATATTTATATTGTTATATACATACATACATATATGTATAATTATATATGCGAACCCATATCAATTGTCAAGTCGATATCCTTTAATGTGTATTTGTTTTATTTATTTTAATTAGGTACCTACCTACTTTGTTTATGAACTCGCTATATTCCAGGTGGCCCTGGTGATTGTGAAATTCATAATAAACAACAAATTGTACGTTAGGGTGAGACTAAGCTTAAGGCCTACTACTGAAGCTCACGCTAAACTTAATTATCATATAAAATTTAGAGAAAACTCATCCTGAATTTTGGCGAGACCAGTACTAAGGTCAACTCGCTAAGCTTGGCTTGTTGTTCTTGATTAGAGGTGGCACCATCAGTAAGTCTCCAACCAATTTAGCTTGAATTTAACGGGTCGCGTCGTTCTTTAGCACGTTAAAAATATTTCTTATAAGAGTTCTGACAAATGCTAATTAAAAAAAAAAGAAATTTAAGAAATTTATAAAAACAGGCAAAATAGTGAGTAAAATAATTAAAATACTTCTTCTTGTTATTTTTTTTTAGTGTCTTTCATCTCCGATTCTCTGCTGTCATTTTGGAGACTCGCTAAAATTTAGTTTAGTGAGGATCTCAGCACTAGACTTAAGGCCTAAACGCAGAAACACATCCAGGCCTCGAGTCTTCCACAAAGCGTTGTAGAAATTTTGATAGCACGGGGTTTTTAAATGAAGCAACATAAAGCAAAATGAGAGAGCAAACCAGGCAGGAGGCTTGCTGAGATATTTCTAGTGTTTACTATTTTACGATAGATATGTACATAAGCTCTTCATTGTCATTCTCCATAGTTTTAATAGTAGGTGATTAATTAAGGCGACATTGCTCTCAAAACTGCGAAGACCTATTTTTGAACAAAGCTATAACTCACTCCAGGTGTCTCTTTGTCTGTGATTCAACTAATTGGGAATTACCTAAACTAATTGGGAATTACCTAAACTAAGACTCTATCTGATCTTCTACGGCTTTATAACGGGGTTCTTCTGGAATCAGTATTTGGGCCATTTTTTGTTTATTTAGTATCATAATGACCTACTGGAATTTATTTAGGGTGTAAAAACCCATACACCTAGACAGACCGATTAAGCTAAATAACGCGTAAATAACGATCTCAAAAATGTGTATAAATGGTCAGAAAATAAACTAAGGTTGAATCCGTCGAAAGCACAATATATGAATCTTCACCATAACCATCTTATTACAACTACTCTACTCTTCTAGTTGAATCAGAAATACAGGAATAATTATCAGAACTCCAATATCAACTGATGTGATCATGTTAAAGCTGCTATAAGTAAAATTTATTTCGGCACTTCGGTAGATTTGATTGTTTGCCGACATATTAAGCATAAAAATGCGACAACGGCTGGTTATAATATTTTCTTTATTACACTTCATACTCGGTAGTTTGATATTTCCGAAACTTCAAAGTTCATGTAGTTGTAAAGTCGCTTGTAACGACTGCTTCAATTTATTTTTGACTTCCACAAGTTTGAACATGTGTCGCCGTTTAAATTATAGCTTCTTCGTTGCTCGCTATACACGAATCTCTACATAAAAGTGCTTTACTTACTTCGGATAAGCTCACCATAATATTTGCTTGGTCATGTTAATTATTTCAATCAGTCAGTGGTCGAAATGTTACTATTCCGTAAAGCCATCTTTGAGATTCATACTATAGTTACATGAATGTTCAGAACTTTCGCTTATGGAATAACTTCACAATAATATTCAAAGCGCCGGTTGCCTCGGCATGCTCCTCCAACGGTTACATGCTTAAAATACCCTGAGCATACCAATTCTTTCTACTTTCGATGTATTGATACTGCAGAGTGTTATGAGTCCATATTCTCTATTAAATCTAGTGCCACTGGTCCTGATAACATATCTCCTAATTTCCTTAAGTTATTGCTGCCTTATATTAGTCGCTATATACTATTTATTTTTAATACCTCCCTAACATCATCTACCTTTTCTTCTAGATGGAAAATTGCTACAGTGCTGCCTATCCCTAAAATAAGATCAGCTGTTAACCCATCTGATTTTCGATCCATCAGCATTTTGTGTTTTCTTGCGAAGGCTTTGGAAAAGGTGATGTACACTCACATGCAATCGTTTGTAGATAACAACAGAATGCTTTTGCGCTGTCAATCAGGTTTCAGACCAGGCTATAGCTGTCATTCGGCTGTCCTAAAGGTTACTACAGACTTAAGAAAAGGCCTGGATAATGACGAGGATTGCAATACTGGTTTTACTCGACTTTACAAAAGCTTTTGACTGTGTAAATCACTCTAAGCTCCTCAACAACCTTCAAACATTTTTCCGGTTTTCATTTAGTGCCGTCCAATTGATACAGAGCTTCTTAGGCGATAGGTATCAGCAAGTGCGAGTCAGCGATCGTCTTTCTGATTTACAGTTGCTTTTCTGTGGCGTTCCCCAAGGGTCTATTTTATGTCCACTGCTCTTTTCCTTATGATTGATTCAATGATTTACCTGACATTATTCAAGAGGTTAGTGCCCATTTATATGCTGATGATTTACAAATATACAATAGCAGAACTCTCGGGCTGATTGAAGACTCCATTGTAAGGATTAACGATGACTTAGTGCGAATTTACGATTGGTCTCAACGTAACCTTTTGATTTTAAATGCCAATAAATCGAAATATATAATTTTGTCCAATAACCGATATTCCGCAGATCATGTTTGCGGGTGAAATATTGACTAGGGTAAGCGAAGTTACGATGTACGTGCAGTCCTGAGTAAAGTCTATGGAGGTTTGCGTCGACTCTGGCTCTCTGCCAAATTATTAAGCGTGGACATCAAATGTAGATTGGTAAAAACTCTCATCCTGCCCTACTTTTCTTACGGGAATTTGATTTTTCCTAAATTGGATAGTTATTGCTCTCGTCGGATAAATGTGGCCTATAATGATTGTATTCGCTTTATTTTCAATTTACGCAGATTTAACCATGTCTCTAATTTTATTCCCAGAATACTGGGCTGCCCACTGATTATTTACCTTAGACGCCAGGCAATTCTATTCCTCTTGAAGCTTATACACATTAAACGCCCTGAATACTTAATGGATGAGATCCAGTTTCTTCAATCTCAGTGACGCGACGCTGGGATCTTCTGATTCCACGTTATAGTCGCTTCGTTCAGGAAGGCTCCTTCTTCATTCAGATCCCACGGCTTTGGAACTTGTAACCTGCAACCTTGCAAAGAGCGGATACTGTCGGTAAATTTAAGAGGCTGCTATCTTCAACACAGGTCTGAATGGTTTCAATAGTGCTGCTAATTAATTAATTAAATAATAAGTTTTGTTCTTTTTTTTCTTTTTGAGGCCATTCCTTTTAACTCGTACACGAATTTGTCTGTCTATTTATTTATATATTTCTTTTTTACTATTTTCGACACTCCCGTAGACCAACTTTTCGGCATAACAGTGAGCTGAAATTTGGCACACAGGTTCATGTCGCGTGACAATTGAATCTATCAAAATTTGAACCGGAAATTTCCATGGAAAACCCGGAAAATCGGGAAAAATCATTTGAAAATTTGGTACAAATTTGATTAGTGATAAATCCGCTTCAGGAAAAATGCAGAGTTTTCCGATTTTCTGAAAAAAATTTCCGGAATTTTCCGACTTTTCCGGAAAAGTTTTCGGTAAAAAAGTTTTCTAAATTATGTAGGATCAAGTTCCCTATCAACTGGCATCATTACTTTCTCTCCGACAATGGTAAAAACTTGGAGAAAAAATCGAGGAAAATTCATGTAAAACGCTTTTCCGGAGTTTTTCAGACCAAGGAAGCGTTTGAGCGTTTTGCAACCTAAGACAAAGTTGTAGAGCGAAATGAGCTGCATAAAGTTGCTTTTGTGGAAAACTCCGTGAAAAACCCGGAAAAGCGGGAAAAACATCGGACAAATTTTCATCGATATGATTAGTGATATATCTGTTTCACTCAGATTTTATTCGCTGACAATCACCGATATATCTCAGTATGATCAATCAGAGGTAATAAGTGATTTAATTCATGAAGAGAAAGAATATTCTAGAGAAATGTCCCAATCAAAAAATCTGAGTCCACCTCTGTGTGTGAAGAAAAGTTTATTTTCTACTTTTTCATGCGGCTTGGCATCAGTTTTGTTTGAAAACTCGTTTTTTACTTATTTTATTATAGTTGTGATTAAACACAATGAAATCATTTATCGCTTCCCTTAGCATATTTTTGTATTTTTATATTGAATAATTTCACTTAAATTTAGTTTTGGTTATGATTTTATTATTATTTTAATCAGCATATAACATTAACTCTATTAATAACTATTTGAACATTGTTTTCTCTAAAATTATATTTTCGAGTGCTTACAAAAAACTGTAATTCTTGTGTACCAATCCAGCTAAATAAATTAAATTCAACTGAATTAAGGAGCCATTTTTCTATACAAATTTTTTAATACTCCTTTTAAGAGGCACGCTCCACTATAAATCCTTTCTTAAAAAAAACTTACTGTTTAAAGGAAAATTTCCTTATTTTGTATACTTTGCATGGACACCTTTTTACTATGACTTATTTCGCGATATATTATATTAAAAAAAGCTTTTAAATTAAAAGTGAATTGAAATTATTTTTTGTAAAATTTATGCAAATTATGATTTTAGTTTAATTAGACAAGAGTAAATGGCGCACAAACCAATGAAAAGTAAAACATTTCGGTTTGTGTGGGGAACCAATGGCTGTAAGAGTTATGAATTATACTAATGAAGTAAATATCTAATTTAATTATTACTAATTTCCGATAGATGACACTACTGTTAATATCAACGTTTTAAATTTGAGAAGAGGCGTGCTCCTTAAGTTTCCTTGGTCAGATAACCAGTCTATTAATGGGAAGACTTACACACAATTTTTCCAATTATGAACTTTTTTAGTTCGTAAGCCTTAACTAATAAAAGTCTGTCTATATATGTAGGTACATTATATGGTGATAAAAATGCTCATTAGTAGAGATAACACGTAGCATCCAAAGGCTGAGGAGAAGTCTACAATTACATGATACCACGGTTATCGTTGTTTTTTCTGCTGTATATAACAACACGGAAAAATGTCCCTTCGGAATGATATCGAGCACCTCATTCAGTTGCATATAAAACTCATCGTTATAGCGTTATCTTCAGAACCATAACATAGCTTTTAACTATTTTCATGTTCCTGCATCTGGAATGGAGTTGCATGCAATGAAACTTCATGAAACTGGTGAACAGGTATACGGTATCCGGTTTTCGTTATGGCCATTATAAGTAACAACATCAACAATTGTGGTTCAGTTGGGTCTTCTTAACAGATCATTAAATGCTTTTAATAATTATTCATGTTACAATTATAAAAAAAAAAATCCGCGAGCGTAGCGAGATTACATAGCCAAATGTGATGGAGGATGGTATGGAGAAGGAGGGGGGGGGGTGTATTTAGTGGACATCCTAATGATACAGATCTGTGTTATTTACAAGTCAATTATTATGACTGTGACATTTTAAAGGTCATCCGAATGATGAAAGTGCTTGTGATAAAAGTATCTACGCCCCCACTTTGATGTTGTCACAATGATGATAAATTCGGGTGAAAAGGTTAAAACATCACACAGTAATACATATTTGAATCAAATACTTGCACGTACTTATCTTCGAAAAATATGCTCGCGATGATTTTTAAACAGCTGAAATGTAACTCCATATAAAATTCAATTTCATATGCATGCATCTAGGACGTACAAAAAAAAAAAAGTTAAAAATTGAGGGAAAATAGCGAGAAAAATCACAACTCTTCCGCTGTAAGTACCCCACCTACATATAAAGTGATTCCTATCACGTTTTACTACGTGAGTGGAAATTCGGTTATTTTTGGTAATTCGCTAAATCTACGTCAGCGTGGAATGTGGATAGATAGCATCATCAAAGCTTATCATGGGCAGAATTAAAGTCTCTGAATAAATTTTCAGCAAGTTGGGTATACACATAGATGTCAAAATTAGCAATCAGCACAGAGGCCCATTTCTGTAGCACTTACTTCGGCTATTTGCCCTCACTTAAGTTAGGAGGTACCATCGTTAATACATACATAATATGTATATATGTTATGACGGTGCCCCGCCCGCAATCGCAAGCCTTACATCTAACGAAGCTCCAGATGAAAATGAATTAATGAACACATGCAATTCGTATTTGTGTGCATTTCTACCGATATGCGACGATGAAAGCAGGTTGGAGTAACTTTCTACTTGAGGGGGTTATCAACGTGAAATGAAATGAATCACTTTTTATGGTGGTAGGCAGGCACTTGTGCTGCTCGAGGATATGTGTACAAGTACATACTACATATGCACATGGCATATGCATTGTCCTTTTCTGCATAACTATAAACATTTGGAAGCCGACCAAATTTAAAATCGCTTCTACTGAAAACTGCATCTCTCTGGTGTTTAATAGCCGTGTGATAATTTTAACATAATTACATGTTCACACTTTTCATATAATTTAACTGTACTATAACCTAGGACAGATTACCTGCACCACGAGTTAGCATAACATTGTCTAATCTTCTAACAACGATCATAGACTATTATCATATGTAGATGGCACAAGAACTACATATCTCATGGCATACCAGAGCAGAGTATACAGATTATGAAATGGATAGTAGATTCCGGAATGGACCAAAGTATGGTCTGGAGCGTGCCGAGATTAAATGCTTCTTTAACAGCAGTTTTGTACACATTTGATCGACCTCCTTAACAGGGCAAACGATTCGACGAATCCACATCATTTCAAACGTTATGGTCCATTCTGGAATGTACAACCAGACCAAGTATATAAAATTTGTATACTCTGCTTTGGTATTGCAACCGACATCTAGTTTTTGTGTCATCTATGCTATTATTACTAAACATAATCTAAAATTGTTTTGATACAATGAGGTTATGTCAATAATGAATGAGTTTTAAGTATAAATTAAAAGTTTCCAAAGTTTACTAATGAACTGATTGGGTTTAAATTTTAATTTAGTTAGTATACACTATTGAACTAGCAGTTGAGAATCTTCATGACAAACCTAATATATTCATTAGATCGCCAATCTATGTATATGTATATGTGCATATGTAGTACCTACTCAATACCTGAGTTGATTTCTACCTCCGGAGTTGTTTCTACATCAGATCGGAGCAAGTTTAACCGATTTGAACCGATTATATTTAATAAAATAGAGAAAATACATATTTCTAAGTATGTATGTACATACAAACGGTTCTCATACTACATATGTCACATTTGAGAGAATTTTGACCAAGCCACAATACATACTTACATATAGGCACTGACATAAAGATCGACGGCCCCTAGGCGGTTAATAGAGTCAGGGTCCCTTTTTTAAAAATCGAATATAACTGAAATGTTACCATTATTTTTCATTCATTTAACATACAACGACCTTGGCAATTAAATAAGCAGACTTAGAAATATCACAAATACTATGAAATACTTCTGCAAAGGAGCGGATTATCTCACTATAGTCCACTGACTGCATTATATTTCCGACTCTACATATATACAGCATAGCGAGTGAATTAAGCCTGATCTCCTCTGTGGTGGCTATTAAATAGTTCTTCAATCTTTTTACCGCTGAAACAGACCGTTCTGCCTAGCAGTTTGACCCTGGTGTACAAAACAACATCCGGAGCGTTATTTCCACATTTGGATAAATGACCAAAAAGCCTTTTTCCAGGGTATACTTGTATAACTTCAGGGCCGATATTTGTATTTTTCAAATAGCCACAGTGGATGACATATTGCAGGTGCAGACACTAGTTTTCCAAAGTCCCGTCTAAATATCCTAAATAGAAGGCTTTGAAGTTCCGTGCGCCCTCGCGAATATCTTGAGATTCCAAGCCATGCAGCTTCATGTGAAAGTCAAATCGTCTGTGTAGTTTTGTAATCAACCTGTGGATAATGACATTGAAAACGTTAACACTGAATCCGTCCCTGCCGGATCTAGTTTCGTATTTCGCTTACGTTTCCTCTTTATAACATATGCGTAGCTATGTTCACCGCATATTTCTATAGCTTTCGCCTCATAATAATCAAAGGTATCGACTTTCCTTATATCTTCTGGGTATGTTACCAACGGCGACTGATAAATCGCGCCGATCGTATGAAGGTCGATCTTCACAAATTGCAAACATTTGCAAATTTTATTGAATCTTTCCAAGATGTCATTCCAGAGCATAGACAGGAAACACATTACCAGAGGATCAAGTGATTTACGAAGACCTGAAGCTAAGAACCCGTAAATAGTTTTTGACTTGTGTCACTGGTACATCAGGTAGAGGCATCGTTGATTTTATATTGGAGCGAGGCATTGCTGGCTACCTTTGGTTACGTAATCAAGTCGATGCATCGTCGAGATATCGTAAATGTTATATTCGAGCGAGGTGTTACTGGTTCTTGTTCTGCTTGCCCAGCAATTGAATGTTATTACTTTGTCTATGACGACACTATATCAAGAATTGCTCAATAATAGTATATTGCATACCAAACATGCAGAATAGGACTTTTAACAACGCGCGAACATCGACAGTCGCTAAAACGCCTACTTCATTATATTATAGAAATTTTAAAACACCCAAATAAATGTACCACTCATTTCTTCTTCCACGAAACAGCCACAAACGAAGAGCACAAACATAAAGCATATACGTTTTGCCTGTTTTGACAGTGCAACACACCGAATACAATTTTTTTTTCGTGTTTATTTAATGTATAAAACTATTTGTGCGCGGCTAACTCTTGCCAGAATGGCAACAAAAGGAATACTCCTCTCATATAAATAAAAAGAAAGGTGAATACCCACTTTTCATACAACTTTAGGCCCGCCGCCACATCCAGACATGGGAGATGTCTTAAACGATGCATTATCATACTCTGAACATATTTTATTAACAATGCTTGTTTCCATTAAGCTTTGGCGATCGGATGTAGCTTGAGCGACTTTCTTGTGTGAAAAAGTGGACTTTTCTACTTCTCGTGACTGTGCGCGGAATTGATGCGTCGTGGAAAATGACTTTCTATGAGAAAAATGTTCACAACAGAGCACTAATGGCCGTGAAAGAAAGAACTGCAAAAATATGTGCAATATAGTAGCTGGGGTGTATGTGATCCAACTGTATGAAAATTGGGTTTCCGGCGGCTAAAACACCCCGAGAAAGTTTTCTGAATCGGGAAAAATATACACCAGCCGATAGTACTCGGCGAGGCTTTTAGTTCGATATGCAACATGCGGTATTGGACCCCCCCCCCTCCCACACCTCGCCGGACGATCTCACCCCTACCCTGAAAGAATGCAGAGAAAAATTTTCTTCTGCGAATTGTAGCTGGTAATAAGCTGAGGCAAACAGTGAGACCCATTTTACAATCGGATATAACCCTACCGAGTTAGAGCCGATCTAAGGTACGAAAAATCTAGTACCTCAGTTCGAAATAAAAAAGGGGAAATACTAAAAAAGTGAGTATTGGGATGGCTATAAATAGCTAGTTAAACCTCCGAGTATAGGAGATAGGGTACTCTCACTTCTTCTCAGGACCTAAGAAATTCGGTTCTGTCCTAGATTTGCAAAAATGTACTAGATCAAACTTTGACCCCCCAAGCTTTCCCGCGCTAAATAGAAATCAACATTATTAATAAAAACTGTTCAGAGTGTCATAATGCATCGTTTAAGACATATCTCATGTCTGGAGGTGTCTGGCCTAAAATGGACATCCCCCTTTACGTAACAAATAAGGCTGACTGTTTTATTTTAAGACTAATATGATAATATGATATATTCGAGAAGACGCTAAAGAGCTAATAAGCTTTCAAGAAGAGGCGGATACAGAGGCATACAGAGATTACAGAGAGATAGCTCAGTTGTCATTAAGTCGGCAGATACAGATGTACTCATAATAGTGCTTTACAATTTGTCTAACCTTAAAAATAATATAAAAGTATGGATCGAAGTAGAAACTTTGTCTAAAAACACTCCTAAAGATATTGATGTTAATTTATTTTATCAAGAATAACTTTCGTCACAGCTTTATAAGACTACACTCCATTTTTTTTGAAGAAACAAAAAATAAAACCTTTTAAAATTTTGGAAAGTAATTAATACGTATAGAAGATTATATAGTAATAGAAAAATTCGTGTTTAGTATATACCGGACAAAATCTGTCATGGTTGACGAAGCTCGATATGAAATTTTTTACAAATTCAGCAAGCCTATATCAAAAACAGTTTTTAGAAATATCCAAAGTAAGTGATATTTTGCAAAAGGTTCATGAGATTCACTGTTGGAATGTACATAAATATTTCTTCTCACCGTCTTATAAGCACAGTCTCTACTTTACCTTTATATGTACATAAGGGGTGAATTCAGATTGAATCTTTGCAAATTTCAGAAAACTGCTTATAATTTTTTCTATTATAGGTTTCAAAGGAAGTCTTCTAACCCCAAACAAAGCAGCTCTCTGGTGCAAAAAATATACAGAAGCATTTATATATGTTGTATATGGAAGAATGCTGTGAAAAATGAAGAAATTAAATTATCACCAACAGAAAGTGGTTGGATATTTGTAGAAAATAAATTGAAAATTAAATGGTTCAAGGAAATTGCCAGACCAGAAAGACTGCAAGATATCCTTAAAGTTAATGTAATTGAAGAAAATGAAAACGATGTACTCACTTTTGATTCATCAGATGAGAGCGAATCTAAATGTGATAATTGAATTAAAAATGTGAATTGATAAAACGTTTTCTAAAAGTAAATCTCGAATACTGGAAATTGTAAGATTTGTTTGATATTTGTCAGTACTTCAACTTCGTCTGGCAAAAGGTTACCCCAATTTGTGTTCAGGGGTATTAGCTCTATTTTTGATCCGAATTTCATGTGGTTATATAGATTCAAAATTCAAAATTTTCAGTATACTCTAACTTCGCCTGGCAAGGGGTTAGCTGGGCATAAAACGTTTTTCGGCTGCGTTTTTGTGCTCAGGTAAAACTTCTCTGCTTTTTAAGACGTGCATTAAGTGGTTATAGTAAGCGTTTAAATTTGGAAAAAAAGCAGGTTGTTTTCTTACTTAGAAGCGGAGATTTCCTGTCAGACGTTTGTTTTTGACATTACCTTTGTCTTAAATTAATACTTATGCATTCATTTTTTAATTATACTTTACACCCAAAATTTACTGCGGGATCTGGGTCTATGTATGAAGGAACAAAAAAGAGAGTTAATTTTTTTAAATGTACAATGTCGCATATCCCGTATACAATTTCGGCCCGTAGGCAACTGCCAAATTTGCCTAGGCAGAAGTTTGCCATTGCATACATACATGACTGTGACTCCAGTTTCAATATGTCAAACGGGAAAGATTTAAGAAAAGTGGGGAAGCATTTTTTTCGCTATAAAGTTAAAATTTAAACTTTTGCATTTTCAATTTTTATTAAGGATTATTTAAAAAAAAATATCTTTTTTTACGCTATTTTTCCAAAACTTAAATCAGAAAAATTTCACGGCGAGACTTTGAGCTTTTCAATTTCAGTACTCAGAGAGGGTGTTGTTGATGAGATCTGTTTTAAACAGTATATTCCAAAAAGGAAAGTAAAATTTAGGGTGCTAAAATTGCGGATTGAGGACGAATGTTGGGACACCCGATATACCTACCTATATACAGCGGCTGGCTATGGATGTTTTTAGGTGAAATAAGCAACAAATTCTATTGTGGGTGTTGGGAAAATAAAGGGGAGGGTGAGGGATTTTGATAAGGATATGAGACCTAAGGTTTTCTCTGCAATTTGTATGAATCACACTTCTACCAGTAACACTCGACGATACTGATTAAAAATTTACTACATAGTTAATCACTGCAGATTTCCATTGGCCAAAACCTTTATTTTAAAATTACCTAATACACTCTGTACCTAAAATGTAAACCTTTCAGCGTTTGTTCAACTTAAGCCATGTAAGTATACATATACAGCAAAAATGGCTTAATGAGCATATTCATAGAATAAAATTGCTTATATCCTTTCAGTATTTACTGCAGGTTTTTTCTGGATGTGCTTAAGAAAAAGTGTAGAAAAAGCAAAAAAAAAAAAAAACAGGTTCTATTTTGGGTACATAGTGTGGCATGTAATTTCAAGCTGAAAGATTTGGTCTTCTCTAATTTGATCATAAAAAAAAATCATGTTGATGAGGTGATTCTTGTAAGAAATTACAGTTAAATGACTAGTTTTTAGTTTTTTAGTTTATTAGCAATGGTTTTGTCTAATTGCAATGCTACTGCACAAAGATGGTTTTCTAATTTTAATCACACATAAAAAAAAACAAACAAAGCAAAATAAGCTTAATATTAACACTATTCTTGTACTTTGAACTTCCCGAGGAATTAATCGGATATTCTAGCAACTTTAAATATACATAAAATGGTTTTGTTAAAAAGTGAGCTAAATTCCTATTATGTTCTAGGAGAGGTTTTAAGTTTATTTTCACAGCTGTTTTTTTATGCTTTATTATATCAGTATTATTTTAAAAGTAACAATATTTTTTAATTTCATTAAAATCTTGTCTTTTCTTGAAATATTGAAACTCATAGTAAATGAACTTTTCTATTCTCTTTCATTTGTATGTACTTTTATGACTTTTCTATTGATTTAAAAACTTCTTCTAGTATTAGATTTGTTTTTTGCTCTTTGTTACCTGTTTTGTTAGTCTTAATTTGAATACAATGTAATTCTAATTCTAATTCTATTACAACTGAGCATTTTTATAGTTATAAATATTTTTTTGAAGCATGACTTTCTTTAAATTAATTAAATAAATAGAGACTGAAGCACGACTTAAGTACAATTGTCTTATATTTAAAATCATAGTAAAAAATTTCTTGAATTTTACTTCAGTTATAGTAGGAAAATTTTACAAAGTAGAGTAGGAATTTTATAAATTGATATTAAAATTTACTCATTTGTGTGTAAAATACATAAAATGCTTAATTTTACTCATTGGTAAAATTCAATTTAAATATGTGAAAATACGTACGTGTTTGTAAATTTGACATTAGTTTCTAAAATTGCTTTCATGGGTAGTAAAATCCAATTCTTATGCTAAAAATTACTATCGTTTTCTAGAAATTTCAAGTACGGCATTTTCAGACAAGTTGAGACAAGCTTATAGCGTCACCACGGATTTGTTAAAATCGTGATGGGATGCAAAAGTATTTTTCATTGTGCGGTTATAGGTATTTGTGTTTTCAAAGGAATTTATATAATAAAAGTGAGTCATATTGATGTCCCAAATAATTCTCTTTGATGTGCAGTCTTCGGTAAACTTCTTTATCGTAATCAATTTTTATAAACTATTTTTTTTTTAAATACAAATATAGAAACAAGTGATGAGCGAAATACTATTTATGTTTTCATGCAAAAAGAATTTGCTAATTCAACTTCAAAAAATATTCAAGATGGGCTACTTCAGGAATTCTGTTTTTATTTCATTCTAAATAAGACTTACCCCCAGGAAGCAGTACAAACTTGAGACTTCATACAAAGGTACTTTTACGAAATCCACACAGATATAACACGAGGGAAAAGGTAAAATATAAATGTTGTGGCAAAAGTTTTACGTCTGATAACGGCAATTGCTCAAATAATATCATCTTAAAAGTATGAAATTTGCACTTTTTTCATGCATTAACCTGAATTAATGAATATTTTTCTGTTTATTTTTTCAATATATTTCATGTAAATTTTTCCATCATAAATTTTATTCATTCCATGCAGCTATAAAAATATTGAACTGACCTTGAAATGTGAATAGCTTTAAAATCAAATTTATGTTTATTGTTTTTTTACAGAGATTTTCAATTATATTAATAAAAAAAAATCTACAAAAAATTCTAAAGAATTTTGTTTTCTTAATTTAGTTCTTCAACACTTTATTGAACTTTGTTTTCTTTTTTGTATTGTGTGAAATGCAAATCAAATCTATGTTTATCATGGATAAACATATGTATTGTATATTTGCAATATTTCATAAAATAAACAAAGGAATACTATTCTACTGATGTTATGAAAAAAGACAAATTTTTACTATTTTCAGAGTTTTCATCACTGGTTATTTCGCGACAAAATTTGACTACTTTAGAAAAGTACCCACATATAAATTTTCATATGAATTTTACGCATTTTATTGCAATTTTTACAATCGTGTGTGTAATTTTACAAAGTATGTTTGAATTTGATTACTATGAAAATGTGTAATTTTAATTCATTTACTACATTGAGTATTAAGTTTAATAGGGATGTGTAATTTATTTCAACTGGTTGAAAATTACTACTTTCAAGAGTAGGCATTAAATTGACTACTTTGAAAGTAGTAAGAATTTTTTACTGTGAGTTTTAAGTATCTATATACCATTACCGTGGTAATGGTATATGGAAAAGTTTGCAAACATTTGTTCTTAATTACTTTAGTACTTAAAACCTGTATTTAGGTTCTTTTCGCGTCCTTTTATATACCAGATTCTAATACAACAATTCACTCATTAAAACACTGTATTTCGAAAGTCCAACTATGAACAACTATACATAATAACAGTAAAAATAAACAGGAGTCCACAAGCAAAATTTCAAATCACTGTTTCTCCATATTCATTTAAAATTTAGATAATGAGTTCTTAGTTCGAAAGCGGAGAAGTTATATTGAACGGAAGTTACCTATATAACTTTTCAATGTCCACAAAAAATATTTTTACCGCTGCCATTCATTTGTCTCCTAAATATATTGGAATTTGATAGTTGTTATACTTTTACGAAAAAAGTTTGAAGTAATTTGATTTTGATAAGTGAATTGGAGTTTAGTAGGTAGGCACTTAAAATAAATTAGAAGTATCTACTTAACAGTAATTGAACATTACAATTTTTAAGTATTAGAGTAATTAGGTAGAGATAGTTCAGTACTTTTGAAAATTATTAGTACAAGTAATGTGGTACTTAAAATATCCAAATACAACTAGGTAGTTATACCAAGGTATTATGTTGCACTTAAAAAAACTTTTAATTAGTAAGTAATTGTACTTGTATTTTGATTTTGCAATTATAAATATATTTAGAGAATAGACCTTTATGTTTCTGATTACATTTTTAAGCTGGTATTTAACACATTTACTTTAAATATACTACCTTTTTATAATAATCTACTTCTAGTAAGTCACTTAGTTCACAATTTATCGTCATCGTCGTGGCTTATCATTACCATATCCTAATTGTCTGTCAGAGATCAACGAACTTCTACCACCCATCTTCAGTTTGGATAGATTTATAAGAAAATTTATGTGATATATTACTAATATTATTAATATAGTTTATGGAAATACATAAATACTTGTATACGTATATGAAAAATAAATCAATCTGCGTGCGCGCTTAAAAAGTATTTTCTAAGTATGTATATTGACATATAACCACAATAACAACTGTTAGAAGGCGTACTGATTTCACTTTCTACCAGAAATATTTTCAAAAAATTATGGGCGGTATAATAATAATGAAAATCGAGATTCAAATTTAAATATAATTTAATGCATTAAGAGCGGAACAGAAAAATTTCAAGCTCACTAACACATTGTTAGTGACATTTGAGAGGTAGTTTCTCCAAAAGGTTTGAATACATTCCTATCAAAAACAAAACTTAATGAAATTCAAATTCTGCAGAATAACATAACGAGTAAATTCCTAACCTACATATCAAGGTTGATTAAAATTGCTACCATCGCTATCAGAACTCAACGGGTGACTTGGCTGTTGACTGCATAGAGCAAACCTTTACAAGTCAGCATTTTTGTTCTTATTGCGATTTGTTTTAGTTATATATAAATTATTTTGCGAGTAAAGGGCGGTATGCTAGAGCCAAGGAATTCCTTTTTCTATACAAAAACTATATACAAAAAACAAAAAGGTCAAGGAATGCTCAACATTTAATCTGTTTAGCAACAATAAATTATATTAAAAGTACCATCAAAATACTTACGTAAATTAAATACATTCGTTCCCGGGCGAATATGGTCCATTTTACATAGGGTATTCTAAAAGATTCCCATTTCGTTTGTGATGCATAGAAATAATGATCGGAGATAAAAATGGATTGAACACCCATGCTTACTATTAAAAGTTAATTTGGATTTTCACTTAGAGTGCTGAAATTTTGCACACGGGCTTTATAAAAAAAAAAAAGTAAAATTAGGTTCGAAAATGGGACAAATCAGGCAACTCCTTCGTAGGGTTGCCATACACTATATATTTGGACACTGCCCGAGAATGTGTTGACTTAGAGTACTGAAATTTGGTACATGGTGTTCTCATAGCAATTGGTAAATATATTTTTGAAAATGTGATCTCCAAAAATTTTTGACAGTTTAGTCCATAAATCTGATACGTTTTTATATAAAAAATGGTTTTATTCTAAAATACACTTTCAAAAGTAAAATATCTTTGACAAAAACAATATGAAAATATAATTAACTATTTTTTTTTAATTTTCAGGTATACTAGAGCAATACAATAATTTTTTCCTAAAATACCAGATTGAAGACAAAATATTTCTAAATGAATCAAAAGAGAGAAAGTAATCATTGTATTTGTTTACAGGTATGTGTTACATATGTATATATTCAATAGAAAGCTTATAGAAATTAAAAAATAGAAATACCCAGCCACGTTGACCTGATATATGCATGTATAAAATGTTGCTTAATAGGTACTAAATAATTTCTCTTAAAACTAAAACTTTAAATCAGTAATCTGAATATTGATGACAATAAGTGAAAACAGGTCTATACAACAGTTTGAGAAACTTCTGATACAACTTTTCAACTAAGATAATACGGGGAAATATTCTAAACAGGGTTTCCCCCTTTTTTATAAGAAATTAAATGGAACATAAAACAACAAATTAAGTCTTTAGAAGCGTCAGAATTTAAAATGGTCAACCTTATCCTTATTTGCATATACATATATATGTATGTATGTATGTATGGCGAATAGGTTCATACATGTAAAAGTTAAAACTTATTGAGTTTACATTCAACAGAGGCAACCTTTTCAAATCGTGACTATTATCAGGGATAGAAATTTGGCTAAGTAGCATGAGGGAATCAACATTTGAATTTATGAGGCTGATTTATGAAAGTAACATCGCAAACAATACTCAGAATGCTTTTGACGTGTTTAAAAACTTTAAATTTAAATTTATTATTATGTTTATTTTATTTTATTTATTTGAGATTTATTTTTTATTTAATCAGAACAATTTTTCATAAGCGAGGAAATCAACGACCTCCTTGAAGTATGACAGACGAAGCCATATTCAATACTCTAGAAAATGAATATCGGAATAAGACTTTATATATTCAACTATCTAAATAGGACTCAAACTCAATGTAAACTCTTCAAATAGACTTCTCAAGCTATGAAGCAGACACGCTCACTAATACATGATAGTCCAAAACTATTCCTAAGTATAATCCTAAGAATCCTGAAGAAATGGCAAGGTGGAAGTGTTCTTTTGACAGAGTGATGATGATAAGTGTAAATTATCTTAATGTCTAAACTATTATCGTTTATACATACATATGTATGTATATAAGTACAGGAATTTAAGTGATTTTTGGAAAATGATTCTCAGCGAATTTATGAGATTATTAAAGGAAAGGACGAACTAATAAAGGCTGAAAGGATGAACCCATAATAAAGTAATTTGAAAGACCTTTAATATGATTAAGTATAGTTTTTGGGGTAATTATGGGGTGATATGTCTAAAACTTCTATTTAGAGGTTAGAAATTCAGAGAAGGGAAAGCACTGTTAAGAAATTACTCTAATAAATTGGATTACAGACCGTTTCTAACGGTTTATACACTTTCAGAATATACCTCCGTCCTTGCACAATTTCACTAACTCTTAATGATGCTTAATCATAAGAAAATAGGGCAGGAAGTGATATTTATTAAGGGTAGAGATAATAACTTAGCTATGTTCAATCAATACCCGAGATTTACCCATGTCTGCCTTTATATACATATAACTAGTTGATTTAACTGAAACTGATAGATGAAACAGCGTCCAGGAAAATGAAAAAGTGTTGTTATGTTATTAAGAGGAAGGCAGTGATTCTATGTTGAAAAAATTAGAGTTCAAGTGGTCGTAGTGGTTCTTCGCAAATACGAGATTAAAATAAAGTTATTTTTTCACCCCAACCCACTTCGTCTTTTCGTAGAAAGCTTTCTCCTCCTACGCTTTTTAACCAACAAACTATGATTCTTATGTGATTGGATACACAACTTAATTTATTGTTCCATAGGGTACTTTCGATTTCGAAAATGGAGGGGGTAATTTCGAAAAAACACTCTTTTACCAAACTTGGTATTTACATAATTCTGGTTTGTGCGCTTTTTCCCCCTATCTATTTTATCGGTAGGCGTAAGCTCTCGGAGGGGCGAGGCGGCAAAGTTTCAACTTCAAATGCTTATAGTACATGAAGGAAGTGGCGTAGCTCGAAGTTTGAGGTCTTAAATGAAAGCTCCCAGCGGGGCTATCATCGGTATGGATTTCAAGTCCCCGATGGGAAGGGGGCGGAGTCTACGGTGGTGTCGGGATCACGATTTTTTCCACCATACATATGCAGAAAAGGAAAACCCTGAAGCTCCCACAAAAAGAAACCGGTTTAATTTGAGTGAAAACGGTTCTCCTAATTTTACATCCTGCGTCGATTATATACTACGTTTTTCGATCGGGGGTGGAGGAAATAACGGCCCTTTTACTCTGGCCGCTTTAACTAAGCCATTTCGCCTCGCCGCATAGGCATGTGTGTACTCAAATTGCATTAAATAAATACATATTTGAAAATGACTTAGATTAGTCAAATTTAGTCCCCCCTATCTTCCCGCCCACTAAACATCTGGAATTTTTTTCAGGCCCTAAAAACTCTATTCTATTCTATTTAAGTGTGTATGTAAATCCATTTCCACCCCATAATTCAACTAAATATACTAAGCTTCAAAAATTCCTTGTGATTATTTTTTGAGTGAAAAATTTGCTCTTTATAAATTTTATGCATATTCGAGGCACACAACAATGCCTCGATCCAATATAAAATCAGCGATGCCTCGACCTGTTTTCAAGTTTTTCCTGGAAAATTTACTGGGCTCAACGTATGTATGTACTTAGTTTTTGCGTGCGATGAATAGTTTTTGAAATAATCGAAAAAGAGAAAAAATGCGTCCTTTTGAAGGAGAAAAATGGTCGTCGTGGATAAAACTTCTCATGAAAAATTTGTTCAAAACGGGCACTAATGCCGTTAAAAGAAAGAACTGATCAAATATATGCGAAATGTAGGAACTGGGCGGAAGGGGACCTAGCTGTATGAAAATGGGTTTTTAGGCGGAAAAACGTCTCGATGAAGTTTTTTTAATTGGAAAAAAAATAAACCCACTCGACAGTACTCAGTAAGACCTTTCATTTGATATGCGATATGCCAAATTGGAAGAACACCCTCCGGGGGTACCTATCCCGCACCCTTAAAGTACCCCCTGTAAAAAAAATCTTCAACGAATTGTAGCTGGCACGAAGTTCAGATGAACAGTGGAATCGGTTTTCCAATCGGGCTTAACCCTACCAAGCTATAGGTGGGAGATTTACCGTGCAAAAATCTAGTACCTAATTTAGAAAAAAAAGTGGGTATAGAGATCGAAGGAGAAGTGAAAACAAAGAATTATGGCGGGTTTAGAAAAAGTTTAGAAAGTATACTGTGCTCCCTGCAGACGGGTAAATAGTTGTTCTAGTACGTTTTCGGAAAATCTAGTACAAATTCTAATATGTTTTTATATCGGTTTTGAGTACCCACACTGCTATGGTCCGAGCTGACATGGCTGAGTTATTACCGTAAAACTAAATACCCCCACCATTTCCCCTCCCCTTACGAAAAAATCAAAAAATGTAGTACCCTGCTTGTCTTTGTAGGCGATTGTTTAAAAACCGGTTTGAAATCAAGTATATCAGATAAGTGTCTTCGGAGATTACACCGGCAAACTTTTTTGTACAAGTATAAGACGAAAAATTGAGATTTAGGCTCCCTCCATTCCGCCCCCTCGCCTACCAGCGACCTCACCCTAACCACCTCTTAGCGACTACTTGTAGCCCTCGGTGGTAGCTTTCATTTATGTCCTTAATGAGCTCTGTGTGCGTTTTCGATAAGGAATTATAAACAAAAGAAGTTGAAACTTTGCCCTCCTGCCCCGCCGGATGCGTGCCCCTCTCCAAAAACCAACACCATTAAAAGATGTGCGACATCGAGAAGAACACAACAACAGAAAATGGTACAAAAATATTCATATTTAAATAAAAAAACAATGTTTCTTTTAGATGTCGCCGTTGCGGCGACAACGGGCCTGTATGTTTACCTTACATTGTCGCCGCAGCGGGTTAAATGTTGAAATGTTCATATTTCTTGAACTATTTGGCGGAGAAAACAAATGTTTTCTAGGTTCTGTGTATAAGCCACTCAATGTTACTTACTTATCTCCGTTATACGAAATACTATAAGAAAATTTTTCAGATTATCCTCATTCCATATAATCGGAGAGGATTTAATCTCAATTTTCTTGACGAATGTAATGCAAATTCAAACTTACATCAGGTTGAGCTTAAAAGTGTAAACAAAGAACCAACACATATCTCGCCTACTACTGCAACGTTGTTCCTTGTGGGGAACATAAACATGGTAGCTTCGCATCACCAATTATCCATTCCGGGAATCTCCGATCATGATTGGCTGTTTTTGAACTACAACTTGGACCGTCCGCATAGCGGGACAAGTAATTGTGTTCAATATAGGGACTATGGTAAACTAAATTTACCAATGTTGATTGAGGAGGCATTTTCTCTGGGATGAAATCGCGTTTATCATATACGTGAGGTAGATTATCAAGTCTGTTATTTTAATGAAGTGTACCTGATTTTTCCCGTAGAAAAACTAATTAAAGATCACGACAAGGCTCATTTGCATTGGAAAAGGTGCAAGTCTTCTCCCAATTGGGTAATTTTTTGGGTATTTAAGAACAGAGTAAAGTCTGGTGTAAGGCATGCAAAGCAGTGTTATTATTCCAACAAATTAAGCTCAGAGCTCCCTCCCAAAATATTATGGAAAAACTTTCAAGCAATTGGAGTGAATAAGAAAATTGTTTCTCTTCCCGATATTGATCCTAATATTTTTAACCATAGTTTCTTGAATTTCGACACATCTTCTATTTCAGTTTCTGATATCGAACCAAGATTTGGAGTCGGAATCGCTTCTCATTTCGTAATGAGACTGAAGTTGAAGTCCTTGCTGCCATAAAATCTATTAAATCCGTTGCGATTGGACCGGAAAATATTCCTTTAAAATTTATTAAACTTCTGCTTCCGTTCTTTCGTTCATAACACATATTTTTAACACTTCTTAAATGACCTCTAAGTTTCCTTCTTTTTTGAAAAATGCCCTTGTGTTACCAATTGCTAAGAGGACAAAACCCCGCCTATTGCTCTGACTATCGACCCATAAGCATTTTATGTTGTCTCAGTAAAGCTATGGAAAAATTTATCTTAACAATTATTATTGAATTCATCGATGTCAATGAGCTTTATACCCTTGGCAAAATGGATTCAATTCTAATCATAGTTGCACTACGGCACTTCTCAAATTTACTAGAGAAGTTATTGTGTCTTCAAATAATTGAATATTTGGATTGTCGTAACCTGCTCAGTCCTTACCAATCTGGTTTCCGTCGCTTGCATAGTTGCGAAACGGCACTGATTGAAGTCACATCTAATATCAGAAAATCACTTGACATGAATCATCTATGTGTCTTAACAACTTTACTCGACTTCTCTAAAACGTTTGACTCAGTTAATCATCCCAAATTACTGTCTAAACTAATGCTTTACTTTAATTTCTCAAATCCGTTTGTCGCCCCTCATCGGTAGTTTTCTATCAGGAAGATCTCAACGTATGAAAGTCGGTGATCTTGTATCAAGTGCTTGTTCTCTAAGTTGCGGTGTACTACAAGGGTCCATACTGGGTCCGTTATTGTTTCAGTATGATTATAAATGATTTGCCTAATTCTATTGAAAATTGAAATATTCATTTATATGCTGATGACGTGCAGCATCAAATTACCAGACCTATCGGCCTCTTAGAAGATTGCTTAGATCGCATGAACTCCGACCTGGAAACTAATTTAAAACTGTGGATTTAGTCAAGTCTCAGTGTATTGCCATTTATCAGAATGATATTATGCTCTCTGATCTCCCACCTGTCAATTTAAATGTTTTTACTCTGCCTTTTTCTAGACGTGTCAAAAATTTTCGTGTATTAATTGGTACGAATATGAAATGCTGTGAGCATATTGGCAATATGATAGGTAAAATCTATGGTGGCCTTCAATGGTTATGGTTATCGGCCAGTACTCTGCCAATTAGCATCAGATTATTGCTGGTCAGATCAATTCTTCAATCTTATTTTACGAATGGCAGCTTAGTTTTTCCACATTTGAATTCAATTTGTTTAAAAAGGCGGAATGTAGCCTTTAATGACTATGTAAGATTTGTGTTTGGACTTCGAAGGTTTAATCACATCTGGTCTGTCAGTAACAAATTGCAGGGTTGTTCTCTCAATGAGCACCTTCAGAGAACGTTGTTATTCTCTCTCCATAAAATTATATATACAGGCAAACCAGAGTACCTTAGCAATCAACTGTGATTCTTGAATTCTGCACGACATTTTAACCTACTTATTCCTGTTTTCCATTATTCTCTTCAAAGTGACTCTTACTTCGTTCAAGCTTCGCGTTTGTGGAATCGTCTGCCGACAAATGTTCAGCGCACTAGTTCGATTGTTAAATTCAAGGAGCTTATTTAAAATTGGAATATGTAAACTGCAAGTATGTTCGGGGGTTGGTTCGTTAGTTGGCGAGGCAGGGCCTTCATGGGTAAATCTGTAAATCAATTTTACAATTTGGTTCAAAATTAATGCCATTAATCTCATTTTTTGTTCGTTGTTTCTTTTCTTTAACTTTTTAATATTTTACTTTAATTTTTATATTCTTTTTAATTTTCTTTTCATTCTTTTTTATTTGCTTTATTTTATATGTAGGTTTACTTTTAGTTATTAATTTGCCTTATTTTATTTGTTAGTGGCATTTTTTGTACTAGTAATAAGAAGTCAAAATACTCTGCAAGCCACAAAAAATGTTTCGTTATGCCCATGTTCAAATCAGGTGAACCTAAAACTTATTACTAACTATCGTCCTATCTCTATTTCCAATGCACTTGCATTTATATTTAAAAAAACGATATACAACCAACTCCTTCAACTAACCAAACCATACATTTCGGAACAAAATGATTTTCTACCAGGTCGATCCACAGTTTCAAACCTAGCTCTGTTTACGGATTCTATTAGCTTGGCCCTTGACCACAACAAGCAGC